>JANHJO010002170.1:158980-175460 GCA_032468235.1 Pseudoxyrhopus heterurus | reverse complement strand
TGCAATATCAACTGATTTCAGGACGATTGGCCTGTTCCATCATAAGCTGAGCGGTCTTTCCCAGCCTACTATTCTCCAGATGCGTAGAGAGGACTGTTGGTCCCAACTGCAGGTGGGAATCCACTTGAAGAACTGCACTGGATCACTGGATTACCTCTTTAGCAAAAGCCACCAAGTTATGGTCAGCAAATCACCTTTGTTGATAACTCTATCTCAGTGTTTTACATGCAACCGAATTGGACTTATATGAAAGCCTTGAAGAACAAGACATATAAATAGTTCAGAACATTGAATAGTGTCTTTCCACTGTTGCGACTTACATTTTACTAGGATTCTAGAAAACCCTTCCGTAAGCACTATATAACTTTATATCATCATATAACATGTCATATAAAATTAGAATGCAGACATATTTTTAAAAATGCAAGAGAACAATAAAGAAGGCATGTGGAAATGGATGTTAAATATCAAATCTGGAGCAATCAAGTACACATCGTTGCTCAAGAAAATCTTTTCATTTAATAAAGACTCAGCTAGAATGTAGACTATTATTCCTCGCAACCACAAGATGCCAATGGCTGGTCTAGGTGGTTCATATCAGTGGTGTGCAATCAAATGTGTGCAAAAAATCAGATTCTACAAGAGCCCCTACAACAGAGCCCTTACACAATGCAGGCAGTCTGTACTTCACAATGAAGTTGCCATCAGCATTTCAGTGGGTCACTGATGCCAACAGCTCCTGACAATTTGTCTCACCAAGATTCTTAAATTATCAACAATGAAAAATAATAATTGCAACAGTAGTGGAAAAAAAATATCCCTGCCCCCATGATGGCTACCTTTCCATCAGCAGGCAATTGTTAGCATAAACAAAAGGTGTTTGTTGATCATATGACAAACCAAATACCTCCAAGGTTAGGTAGGTTATGCAATGTACTGTATTTCTGAAGATAGCTGTATTTTGTTATCAACTCTGATATTGCACCTGTTGTTTCCAAAAAGCCGTAGAGGAAATCCTATAATATTCTCGGCTATTGTATTACAAACCTTGAGATATGTGAGACCTCCATAAAGCCCCAATGACAGATTGTTGAGTTAAAAATAGACTCAAAGCCACATAACCTGTCTAACTTATAAGTTGCAAATGGAAGACATTTATGAAGTGCATGGCAGTGATTGGTGTGACTGATAGTGGATGTCTGGCTGACCTTGCTACGCAGCTGCAGCTTGCTTTCAAGGAGTCAGCAAGAAAAACAAACAAATTAGTAGGGATCTAAAAGCAGAAATATTATTTTACTAAGCGTATGTCCTCATGGGCGCTCCTGAACTGATGCTTCAGCATCCAACTAAAGATACTGAGAAGAAACACTAAAGATCAATCTTTGCTTTGTTGACTAGGGATTATTACAGACATTTATGTCAAATGAAACCAGATCCCATGATCCCTAAATATGTTGTGTAAGCCCGTAGGAAACCATGACCTTGTTTTTTTGTTTGGAGCATCATGCAAAATAAATTAGTTCACCTGAAGAGTACATTTTGCCAGAGTTTTCTACTATTGTGTAGGAAGTTCTAGCAATGACTAAAAATGCTTCCCGTGTAGCATTGGTCATACAGCATTGGTCACAGCATTGATCACACTCTATATCCCCATGTTCCTTGTGGGACTTCTATAGTCCTTCTGCAATTGTACTGAACTTCTGGATCAACTGTGCTCTAGCTAAATGTTGTGAGAACAGTTCTGCTGCATTCATTCCTGAGCTACACAGCACACAGTTTCCTACCGAGATTTCTCATCTTGTTCTTCCTTCTAGATCCTCTGCTCATCACCCTTCTTACTGAAGCCAAAGGGACATGGTTCATTGGGTTTCCATTAACTACTGGAGCTATGTCATATAGGGAGTGTGAGGTGTAAAAGGGATCCCTATGTATAAGTGCTTTCAGATGCATTTATACCACATGGAGTGGTCCTTTTCAATGAGCCTTTCTAGTAATGGAATGATGGAGCATCATATTCTCACTGATTGCAGCAGAGATGTTGAAATAAGCTTAACTCTCACAAAATATTTATTGCTGCTTATAACTATAAACAGCAATTCTGCTAGTTCCTTGTCTTTCATGCTACCCCTAGTCATTTCTTAAATCAACTTTAGAAATCCTAATTCCAATTGCAGTGTGTTAGTAATGGGGCCAGTGTGATGCTTAATCTGAAGACCCAGATTAGGGACCCAGAAAACCAGATTGGTTTTTCCTCTGTTCCTCGCCTTTCCCATCCATACAAAGAAAGTAGGCTCTGTTGGCTGGTTCCCATCCTTTTCCTTTTAGGTTTACTCCCTCCTCTCTAGACTCTGTTTTTCCTCTGTTTTCCTGGATGTTTGCTCAATGTCTGTGCTGGTAATGGGGCAAGCAGAAAGTGCAGATCTGCCCATAGGTACAGCTGGCAGAATACTTTTAAATTTCCCTGTTTTTATTTTGCTCTGGATATTACTTTAATGTTATTGTTATCCTATGCTTTTTTTAACTAGTGGCTAGTTTTATTTGGTTGTACTACATGCTATTTTCGTCCTTGCTGATGCTTCTGTATTTTACGTTTTTAATTTGCTTGTACATTGCTGATAGAACTCCAGCTATTGGCACTCTCAAAATAGAAACAAATGTTTACTTAATTAAAAAAAGAACACAAGCAAACTATGCCCAGTATTGAAATTAAGCTAAAAGTGAAACCCTTCAAGATTGTATGTATACCACTTCTCCACTTTATTACATACCCATCTTAATGTTCATAATTCTGAATCTTTTTTGACCTTTATATTGGTTGATGCCTTAGTTTTCCTTTGCTGCATAGAGATACTAGGAGAAAAATGAAGTGAAATTACTTTATTAGGTTCATGTCTCCTTGGACAGCCTCAGCTCTTAAGCTTTGATAATGGAGGGTGTTATTTTATTTGTTTGTTTGTTTGTACTGTATCCTGCCTTTATTATTTTTACAAATACCTCAAGGCAGCAAACATATCCAATGCATCTTCCTCCTCATATTTTCCCCACAACAACCCTGTGAGGGGAGTTGTGCTAAGAAAGAGTGGCTGGCCCATGGTCACCCAGTTGGCTTTTATGGCAAAGACAGGACAAGAACTCATGGTCTCCACCTTGCTAGCCTACTGTCTACGCTACACCAAACTGATTCTAATAAATGATAAATATAGATGATAATTTTGCCAACTATTTTGTAAATAATAGAAAAGATGTATTTTCATACAGTGATATAAAAACCCACACAATTGGATTGTGAAAATTGTTGATACATTTTGGTGAGATGAGAAGTTAAACTCTGAATGTTTATGGCAGGATTAAAAATAGACTAGGAAAAATAATATCATAAAGGGATTGTCTATTTCAAACAAAGCACAGTCACCACTTTGCTAAAAGTTATGATTTATTAGAGATGTATCCCAGGATGTTTTAGCTGTACACAAGATTATAGAACTATATGTAAGATTATATATACACTTTCTTCACAGTAATGAGGCAGAGAAAAAAGCTATTTTGCAGTAAACATTTGCAATAAAAATGAGTTTGCTTTAAGTTCAAAACTAAAAGTGACCTCTTCATTTATCATCTTATTAATTTTCCAGTGAAAATCAAACAAATAGTCATTCTACAGAAACCACCACATATTTGAAATCTATAACAACTGTAATACCTATCTGAAGCCAGGGAATCTGATAATAAGAGCAATCTGATCTTCCAATTCTCTTAGGTCCCAACTATCATTCTTGGTCACAAGAACACCTTCTTCTGATTGTGAGCCATAGCCATATTTTATTATAGCCATAGCCATCGTCTACTCTGCCTGTACAGCAACTGGTTTTCTGTAAAATCTGTCTTCAATTTCTTAAAAGTTAAATTCTCAGTATGTAATTTTCAAGGTACTTTTCAATGTCTTACAATTTCTGAATGTATCTGATTTCTACAAAGCAATATAGGGTGTTATCATTTTCCCTCCTTATATAATTCTCAATTGTAGAATGAAAAGCATGACACATATACAAGCTTCTCAACAACTTTTTCATGAAGAATGCAAGAGGCCACAACTCAGCCATATCACTTGTACTTTTTCTCCACAGCATACAACTATCCAAAGCTTGATTTCTTTTTTCTCAAATTGAAGAAGAATTGCTATAAATTTGCACTGTTCAACGCAACAACTAGAATTCTGGCAGAAGTCTCCTTTCACTACTTCGGCAGGTCAGTGGTTGGTACTGATGAGTCTGTAGAGAGGCTTCGGTTGCACATCTGCTTTGTGTGGTGGTTTGGAGTGTGTCATGAAAATCAGACTTAAGGCTTGTGAGAAGGATACTTCCCAACTGTCTGCTTAAAATCAGGCAGCCACAACCGATCTCTTTCTGATGAGCTGGATCATGTTTGTCTTAATCACAGAATGATGAATACAAGTATTTGGCCAATGATCCATTGCTTGTGGAAAGCTTGTAACATATCAATGACCTTATGGAAAGAGATCCCTTAATCCAGGGATATCAAACTTGCAGCCCGCAGACCGGAAGTGTCATACGCTGGCCACACATACACACACACACATTTTAGCGAAGGGGGGGGGGAAATTGCGATATGTCACATGACCACAACGTGTCATCGCGAGTTTGACTCCCCTGCCTTAGTCTAATGCAGTGTTACTTACAAAAGTAACATTTAATAGACTGAATGCAGTTTTAGCGCATTTAATAGACACATTTAATAGACTGAATGCAGTTTTAGCACATTTAATAGACTGAATGCAGTTTTCTAAGAAATCCTTGGGATTGAACAAAGTGGGGGAAGAGAAACCATTAGACCCAAGCGCACCATATGATTTAACTTAGCAGTTGCACTTCCATTAAACCCAGGCGGGTGGGGTGGGTACTTCTCTCTGGCCAGGGACAAAGCTAGATCTTTATTTACTTATTTGGTCTCCAGCAGCTGCAGGGAATATAGCACTGACACAAACAGGTCAGCAGCAGATGGGCATCCAAAATATTCAGTCTATTATTATTTTTACAAAAGAATAAAATGTGTGTGATAAACTAGCAGAAGCTTAACTGACTTTTTTAAAATGCAGAAAAATCATGCCGGCCCATTTCAGCATGGGAGTCCTTGAGGACTTCAGTGGGGCCAGGAGGCCATACATGGCTTTAGGTTGTCTCACTGCTTTGCTTTGACCTGAGGGCAAGGCTTCTTCCTCTTCCCTCTCAGATCTATGTGCACTCCGCCTTTCCACTCCATCTGTCTCTAGTTTGGATGAACACTCCAACCATGTAGCTGTTTAGCTGCCTTGCTTCACTGAGTCATAAAGCGCCCCACTTGATCATAGCAGCTTCTTGATTTCAGGATGGAAGGATGAAAAGCAGTTATCGAGAACTAAACACAAAACCTTGAGCAGATCACCTTTTGCTAAGCATTATACTGGCAGTTTCCCCTTCTTTTAGATAACAGGAAATTTGTCTGTCCTTTCCCTGGAACCATGAAAAAGCAGAGTCTGCTGGAGCTGGCTGGCCAATAAATTTAAAATAATAATTAGAATAAGTTATACTGCTTGGATCTACAATATACTATGCCAATACATGATGATGATAGATTCTTGGGAAGAACTTGATCTGTAAGAAGGCGAATATCAGCTAAAGAACTGGCATCTGTGACTTCACATTGTTGTGAACAGAGAATGATAATAATATTAATGTTTGAACACTGGAAAAGAATTTATCTAAACTCAAATATCATTGAACAATAATTAGCAGAAGTAGATTCATTACCAGAAATAAAATATTCAGGGATCCAGAACTAGAAGAGATTAGAAAAAAATATGAGAACTAAAAACAATAGTTTTTAGGGGGAACAATTCAGATAACAACAATTAAAAAAATAAAAAAGCTAATATGAACTATAGAAATGACAAATTAGAAAAAGTAGTAACAACAGAACAAGTAAAGGCCAGCACTGAAACAGCCAATGAACATATTCCCCAAAAAGAAAATTTAAAAGAGAAAATTATGCAAAATTATCAGTAGAAAAACAAAGCATTGAAAGCAATGTCCAAAAGACCTGCTGTATAATGAAAAATTTAAACAGAAAGAGTTTGGGCACCATTCTATTCTTAGGAGGATAATGGGAGGGGGGAGACAAATACTGCAAGTGAAATGGTGTTGAAAAGGGGGAAATGCTTTCTGAGGCCATGGTTCGAATTATCTGGGTACTATGTTGCTGGTAGGAGATCTCTCAAGATGGGCAAAAATGTATTCACACAAAGCATGATAATCTTGATCAAGAGGGCTCAATGAATGATGAATGGAGAGGTAAGGACTTCAGATAAAGACCTATGCACTCTACAAGGAAAAAGAGTGTTACTTTAATGAGCCCCATTAAAACAATTAAAAAAAATCAAAACATTGTCTCATGAAGTTCGTTGCCTTTATTTTCCATATACTGATTGCACATTGAAGAAAGGATCCTCACAATAATTTCACAATAGAAACAATGTATACAAAAAGGTGGTGCACTAGGAACGATGAGTTCAAGCTGAAGGTTGAGAGCATTTTGTCAGGATTGATAAACTTCAATGTGCCCAAAAGAAAACAGTCAGGAAGATAAAAAGTCTGATAATTACTTTATGAGGAAAGGATGGGTATGCATTAGTTTAGAGAAAAAAGATGGTAGAGAGATATGATCATTGTTTTCAAGGCCTGTCCTGTAGCAGACAGGGCAGAATTGTTCAAAGATGTTCCCGAAGACAGGACAAGAAAGAATTTAAATTAAAAGAAAGTAGATTTCAGTTGTAAATCTAATGGTAAAAGCTGTTCAACAGAAGAACAGCCTTACTCTAGTGAGATGGTGAACTCTCCTTAAATATTTCTACCCCCCCGTCCAAAACTAAATCAGCAATTATTGGGGGTAGAAGACTTTGCTCTTTCTTAAACTGCTGAAATTTGGGCTGTGAATTCAGTCTTCTGTGCCTGACTGCTTTGGACTCTGAGGCTAAATAAACTAATCCACAACCTCCTGGAGCTCCTGAACTATCTACTGGCATTTTGGCTCTCTAAAAAAAACAGCAAACTTCAGATTCTGTTCTATGTTCTATTCTATGTTCCAAACATCAGGTTCTATGTTTTCATGGCCATCCCCAAATACTTGGAATGTTAGCAGTAAGTGATTCTTTTCATAATTCAACTGTGCAGTCTATTATTTATTTATTCCCTAAAAAGGAAGAGTTCTTAAATATTTGATGTCACCAGCTTCAGAATCTCTGCTGTTTCTAATCTGGCTGTCCTTGATTATTGCAAGGTGGTCTGTGAATTACAGTTCTCCCATTCTAGCTGCAAGGGAGTTTATGTATCTATCCTGGCTAGAGTTCTCCATTGGAATCAGTGCAATGTTTGAGATAAATTTGTATTGGGACATGATTATAGCCCCTGATTGTAAGTTGAAGTCCCCAGGTTCAAGCTTTGACATTCCCACTTTAAAAGTGCATGAGAAAAATTTCTGCTTGACGTAGACATTACTTGGTCATTTAAACAAATGGCAACATATAAGACAGGGTGCCTTTCTAATTCCAGGTCAGGTCAAAAATAATTTTAATTTCAACCCATCTCTGATTGCCATATGGGGTATCCCACAGGAATAATCGCTTCTTTCAAGTCTTCTCTTCATCCCCTGAAATTTATGTATTCAAGAATAAACAATATGGTATTTTATCATCTTAGCAGGCAAAAACAGTCTGTACTTCCACCGCTCCATAGCAGGACACCGTATCCTGCTGATGAGACAGTTAAAATAAAGGTCCCACTGAAACACTGAATGCACTGGAAATGCACTCAGGTTGAGCTGACCTACATCTCAGTTGGAATCAGTAGCTTTCCCTGCTTTGATCAGCCTTCTTTCAACTTCAAAGAACAGCAGCAATGTTGTCAAAAAGCCAGATTAGAGGCAAGATTTTGGATCTGATTGCCATAAAATCTTTAGCATATACACTATATATCCAGGGCACTTTATATCTGTTTTGTTATATGGTATATACAGTTGGTACTCAAAACTGTAGGCAATCCTATATTTGGTTCCTAACTTTTCCAGTTAGAGCAGCCTTGCCTAACCTATCCCCCTCCAGGACAGAATTTTAATAATCCCATGTTGACTGGGAATTAGGAGAGGTATAATCCAATGTATCTGGATAGCACCAGGTTGGAGGAGGCTGGGCAAAGGTTGAGGTAGCTGGAATGAGCACAAGGAGAAGGACAGACTCTTCACTCAGGATTCTTGGACAGATATTAGCATGTTTTTGTTAACTTCTTTGAACTTGATTTGAAAATAAAACTACAGGATAAATTAGAACCAATGGTCTACTTAAAAGCAGAATATTTTTAAACCAATAAGCATGTAAAAAGTGAACTTGTTGAATATGAAATCTGATTATATATGTTAAAATTTGATGTTTCGGTTTATTGGATTTCCTCCAGTATTGTCCACAAAACAACAAAGCTAATAACTGAAGTTAAAAAAAAAAAGTGGGATGGAATTATTTTCACCCCTTTCTCCTTTCCTGCTGCAATATTCCAGTTTTTTGGAAGGCCAGAAGGGCTCTCAGAATTGGGTGGAAAGTGGTTTTAAGCATGTGGGAAGAAAATCACCTGCCATTCCCTTGTTGTGATAGATAGCATGTAGTAAAGAGAGTCTGACCCTAATTCAGCTTAATTGATAAAGGATTTCAGATTAAGAAAATGTTTGAAATTTTATAAAAGAGAATAAAAGCAGAAGTGCAGAGAAAAATGAAAAAATATAGCCAAACTTTTCCTAAGCCATAGTGCAGATTATTTGGGTATGATTTAGTGTAATATGCAAATCCAATCATCCAAAAGCGGGGCAGGAATATCTGTAAGGGATCAAAATAGTAAGGATTGTAGGCCCAGCTGTGCAACTGAAGCCCCCACCCTCTTTTTACATACATCACATGTAAATGCATGTAAAATAGGGGTCAGGGCTTCAGTCCTGCAGAGGTGACTGCTATCTTTTTTCTGCTCCCCTGCTCCTGCAGATGCCCCTAGCAGGGAGTCGCTCTTGGCCTTGGATGGATGTGCCAGGGGCTACATTCCAAAAACAGAGATATGAAAATAATAGCATTAATTTATTTTATATTTCAAATGCAGGCGAAATAACTAAACATGTTTAATCACTAAATATGTTCAATCCCATGTATGTATGTGTAGGACAACTCACCGCAACCAACTTACCATGGCCAAGTTGCCATGGCCAACTCGCTGTGGGACAACTTGTCATAGGACAATTTGCCATGAGACAAGAGTTACACTAATATTGAAAAAACGGTGGAATAGAATCATTAAAGAAAGGATGCAAAGGAGGGACAACATGAAATGTGAATAACAAAAATTAAAATATTTTTTAAATTATTTTAAATAATGACATTGAATTGTTGAATTGTCCTGCAACAAGTTGTCCCACAGTGACTTGGCCATGGCAAGTTGGCTATGGCAATTTGTCTATGGTGAGCCGGCTGTGGCAAGTTGGTCATGGCGAGATGTCCCATTCTGCCATGTATTTGGCATTTTGCTTTTATAATTGGGTGGTGACTTTTTTGGAAGACTCACTCAAAGCTTCTAGGGATCTAGTGATGTCTTAGGGCATTCCCAGCTGTGTGCCGTAAGTTCCTCTGGTTCTTGTTCTGCATTTTATTTAATCCTGAACTGCATAAAATGAATAGTTTCCCATTAGATAACATTAACCCAGTAACTGTAGCAATACATTTTGGAAAAATTAGCTCAAATACAATGTGATTATGTAGAATTTCAGACACTGGGATGGTTATATCCCTATATATTTAAATAGAAGCTACTCAGAAATTCTGGCATTTTCTTCCTATTCAGCATATAAATAGCAAGAGATTGTCATAAGTTCAAACAGCATAGTTGCCCAATATGTGTTCTAACAACTTCTTTAACATCTTTAATACCTATAAACGTCAATGCCAAAATGTCAAGAAATCTCAGCAGGGCATATACAGCACAGCCTCTCTCACATAAAGCCAGCTCAGGCCCTTTGGGTCCGCAATGGAAACTTACCTTTTCCAAATACGATGAACACATAAGCCCAAGGGCTGAATGCAGGATTGCTGAGATCAGGGCTATTCTGGGGTAGACAAGTTATGTCCTGCTGATAGGAAAGGATTAATGAGCTGGTCGGCTCATTCGTTGCAATTAGAAACAACACTCAAACTATTTTGGGGCTATTTTGATGGCAAGAAGCTCATCAACAGCTTATCAGAACCCAGCTACTTGTAAAGGCTTCGGGTAAAATGAGGGATGATGTAATAATATAGGATAATAAAACCAAGGACAAGCACTAAAGTGGTGGGTCTTCTTTTGGAAGGTAAATGGGCTATGTATTAACCTGCACATAGACATTTTCAAAGAGGACAGGTTTAGGGAACAGACCCAGCAGGAATTGAGGCTGGGGGGAGCTTGCATTATTAGTCTAAGCTCAGGTTGAAGCTGTTATTTTGACTGCTATGGGGAACAAGAAAATCTAATCTAGGAAGTGCTGCACCAAGAACTTCAAAAAATTGGGGGGGGGGGGGCAGGATGCCAAGGAAGGGGATGCACCTTTCGTACACTTTTTATTAGAAGAAATTTATGATTGGAGGTGTTTGTTTTTCATGCTTCTGTATTTTTGTCAAGGAAGAGCTTTATCAAAATAACCAATCTTGTCCGGTAGCCTTTTTTCAATTCATGGACATCAATCAGATGCTTCACGAAAACAGCAATCAGGTTAGGGAATGCTAGATTCTGGATGTAATGACTTTGCAGAAAACAATGATGCAAGTCATTTCACTTTATTGTTTAATTCTTACCACTGAGGCTTAAGAACAGTGAATGAAAATATGGCAAAAGGAATTGGAGAAAGACTTTGATTTGGGTGGGGAAAAACTCCAGGTCCTTCAGAGTCAGGTTTTCTCTAGCTGTGCCAATATGACATTCCTAATAAATTCATACTTTGAGGAAACTCTAAGCCTCAGAGTTTTGATTGCTTTGGGTCTGTTACTTGGAACCCTGACACTACCATTGTTCAGAAAAAGGCAAAATATATAATAAATTCTTGTGGAAAAGTATTTTAATAAAATGCATCAAATATTGAGAAAATATATATGTTTAATAACAACTCCGTTTGGCAAAAGTACACAGTTACATACATACATAAGTCTTCCACCACATCTCTTTTGTGTGTGTGTGTGTGTGGGTGTGGGTGTAGTCTTTTTTAAAAATCCAAATTAAAAAAAGGCCTCATTGCAATTATGACGTTTTTATGAATCAATTTCACAAACAGCAGATATTTCCTATTCCTTCCAAACTAATCTTATCAAAAGGCATAATTTACCATTAAGTTTTCTGTGCACTCAATTGAGATGAATGAAAGAGGCACAAAAAGACTCATTTGAATGGTACTTGCACAACACTTTATTCTACTTTTATTCTACCAAAGCTTCCCATCAACCAATAACAGGATTATGCTGTAAAATGGGAGCCCTCATAGATGACTGTTTAAGAAACACTAGCACTGCTAATAAAGTAAGTGGTAAAACAGAATTTATAATGTCCGATTTCACAACTGACATGACCGAGACAAAAAATAAATAAACATATTATTCCAAAGTGAAAGGGACTAGAAGCCAAATTATTTCCCCCAAGAAGATTCAAATAGTTACTATTCTGAATATGGGTATTCAATTTGTAGATAATAAAATAATAGGCAAACAAAGATTTAGATGATTTCTTGAGAACGAATCATAACTTCATGAGATATGCCTCCATTTTATTTTTGCTTTTACAGTTCCCCATTTAGGAATCATATAAACACAACTGAATCTTGGCTCTTTTTGATATTTAAATAGATCTTATGATGCAAAATGAGGACAGGAAGGCCTGGAGGAATGTTGTCCATGGGGTTGCGATGGGTTGGACACGACTTCGCAACTAACAACAACAACATGAGGACCTGGCTCTTCACCCATGCCTTAGGCAATGGAGAGTGAGATCCTTTGCTTCAACAGGCTTCCCATCTTTCATCTTGAATATTTTATTGCAAATTTGTTGATTGTTATGAACAATCAATAGTCACTGAGAATTGGGTGGTATACAAATTTAATAAATTATCATTGCAAGCAGGACAAGTGTCCCAATATAACTTTCGATGGTCTTAACATTTTCTTAAAGTCTTTTTAAAAAAAATGAGGACAATCCTGCTGCAGGCATGGGTGAAATCCTCCCAATAATCCCAATAATCCTAATAATCCAAAGTAGGATCAGTCTGACAACCCAGATCAAAACCTCATTGTCCAATCGTCACTTCCATCTTGCCCTATCAAAGAAGCTCACAATAGGGAAAGTGTTCATCAAAATAAATACAGTATTAATAAACTGCCAATTAGCATCATAAGATAAACAAATCAGTCACTGTTTGTGTTTACTCAGGGGTAGGAATCTCTCTGAAAATAACCTGCTGCATTTCAATATTTTCAAATTATGCATTAGGTAGCAGTCATAAATGCCACTAGTAAAGCAAATATGCGGCTCAGCAGTGTGAATGAATTAATTAGTATTTAATTGCTTTAAAATTTGCTGGAAGTTCTTTTGCTATCATTAATCACTTTTAATGGCTGCTGTAATTATAAGTCATCTTTTCTCTTTAGGTGGCCGTGGTGGGGACTTGAACCGCAGTGTTTCCCCTTTCCCAAAGTTACAAAGAAGGAAGGCTGTTAACGGCTTACCTTCAGCAATTCTAAAATGAAAAAGAAAGTATTATTATCTTCCTACTGATTGTTGTTGAGCCTCTTTGCTTATACTGCCCTCCCTGATCATCATTTGCCAGAGAGGACAAGTGAAACCAAATGCCCAATAAAAAATTGCAAGATCTAATGGGCCACGTGGCCTCATGCCATCACCTCATGTTCTCACAATGATTCTCGTTTAAGGTAATAGCAGAATGGAAAGTTAACTAGATTGACTGACGTACTTGTGGACTTCTCAGCCTCTGAAATTGTACAGAATCCTTTGAATTCTCCTTTGAGGTCTTGCCACTCTTTTTAATTCATTGATTTGAAAAAGAAACCACCATAACTCAGAAACTGGCTGTAAACCCATATTTTCTCTTGAAGACAGCCTTCTCGGAGGTCAGAAGAGCAAGTTGGATGGAAGCCAATGTTGACAGACTAAAATAGTCGTTCAACGTGTGGGAAGAGAAGATAGAGAGAAAGGGTAACAGGCAAGTTGATCCTGCACCCGGTGGCAAGGAAATTAAGGGAAACTGTACAGTCTGAAAGAAAAATCTGATTAATGAGAATATGATGTATTTTTCTAAAGCATCTGCCTTTTCCAAATGAGGGAGCCTTAAGTGGAACCATCTTGTTGTTGAGCAAAATTGTTTCTCCACATTGATCTCTTGAGCTTGTTAGCGCGGGAGAGGTCAGAAGTTCCAGGAAAGCTTTCAAACTTGCACAAATAACATGTTTTACTCCACAGACATCTTGGCTCCCAGATTTCTTTTACCGTTTGCTCACAACACAGAAAGCAATGTATACTCTTAGTAGGAAGGACCCATAACAACACTGATGTGAGGGCTTCCAAGCTGTTGGAGCTTCAGTATAGAAGTTGATCACTGTTTTTATACTTTATAGCCAGCTGTAATGCTAGTTTTCAATCTTTGCCTTTTTATATCAAACTCTTCTAGACCGATTCTTTGTTCCGTTTCCTGACTCAAAGGCCAGAAATTGCTTTGAGCAACTCTTGTTAGGCTGTTTTGACTTCCCTTGGCCTGCTTATCTGTCCATGTAATGCCAATTGATCTGTTCATGTAATGCCAACTGGTCTGTCCATGTAATGCCAGCTGATCTGTCCATGAAATGCCAACTGACCTGTCCATGAAATGCCAACTGATCTGTTCATGAAATGCCAACTGCTCTGTCCATGTAATGCCAACTGACCTGTCCATGAAATGCCAACTGATCTGTCCATGTAATGCCAACTGAACTGTCCATGAAATGCCAACTGATCTGTCCATGTAATGCCAGCTGATCTGTCCATGTGATGCCAAGTGATCTGTCCATGTAATGCCAACTGATCTGTCCATGAAATGCCAACTGACCTGTCCATGAAATGCCAACTAGTCTGTCCATGAAATGCCAACTGGTCTGTCCATGAAATGCCAACTGGTCTGTCCATGAAATGCCAATTGGTCTGTCCATGAAATGCCAACTGGTCTGTTCATGTAATGCCAACTGATCTGTTCATGTAATGCCAACTGATCTGTCCATGTGATGCCAACTGACCTGTCCATGTGATGCCAACTGATCTGCCCATGTGATGCCAACTGGTCTGTTCCTGTAAATGCCAACTGTTTTGGTTTGGTTTCTATCTCCTCCAGTTCCCTGGATCATTTGCTTGAAATGAATATTTCTACTTCTTCCTGCTTGTTCTTAGACCCAACCCACCCCTCTCCCACCTAAAATACTCTAGTACATCTTAGCCATGATCATATAGCAGGTTAGTCACTAAAAGCCCGTCTTTCTTATAAAATTAGACAACCGCCTTATAATACAATAACACTAACGTTTCAGAAAAAAGGGAATGCAAGAAGATCTGAATAAATCAGTTTTTCAACCTGATCTTCAGTGCTAATGCACTAAGACTGTTCTGTCTCCCACCTCACAAGCCACGAATCGGGTCCATTTAAAACAAAAGGTATGTTTTATTTTACCAATGAAATTAATAACGAACAAATAGAAAGTCTTTAGTTCTTTTAAGACAGAAACTAGCTGTGGTGAAAACCAAGTCTTACTGGCAGTTGGCTGTGTGCCAACTGATAAGATTGCTGGAAACGTCCCAAGGTTGAAACACGAGCTGCAAAAATGCCGAACAGGAAATCAGGATCCACAAGACTCCAAATACGAACGTTGTTCCCAGCAGGGGATTAATCTCAACCACACCCCTTTATACCCTTTAGGGTGTGGTCCCATTAAGGGTCAGCTGCAGCTCTGCCCTTCACTTTCCGGTGTCGCTCCCTGCGTTCCCTACATCTCATTAACTTCCTGACCCGGGCGTCAGTCAGGAGTGGAACCTCCTCCTCATTAGAGTCAGGCTGCACCTGCTCTGGCTGAGTCACAGATGGCCCCTCCTCTGCTGACACCTCCCAACCAGAGATTCCTCTCTGGGCTCCGAGATAAGTTCTTCCTCCGACTCAGAGTCACTACTTGGCCCCACAGCATGTTGCTGAACCACAACAATGAATGACTGGAAAAGACTGAAGCCATTTGGTCCTAGAAATCAGCAATAATCACAGAAAGTTTTCTAGTTTGGAACTCAGAATATTAAGATGAAGGAGAGACGGCTTTTGCCTTTATTTTTATGGATGCTTTCAAGTTTCATAAATAAACGATTTGGGTTGTGATGTGTGGCAAAACCTTGAATTGTGTTTCTTCCAGACTGTGATCATTTGCAAGAAGACAATAAGGAACAGTTGGCTTTTGGAGGGCTGCTTGTATTAGATAATCATCAAAATAGGACTGTCTTGTTGTTGTTGTTTATAAAGTTCTACAAGCAATCTGGAATGAAGCAGCACAGTTTGTGATTGTTGAATTAATGTCCTTTGGCGTTGAACTTTCTGGTTAATATGCAAGCAAAGAGAATAGGGAGATTTTGAAAAAGGGCTGAGCCAACGCTTGCTAATAGTTCTGTTCTGAAGTTCCAGCGGAAAAGTTTTGATGGCAGGTTCATTGTTCAGCGTCCACCATTCGGTCACCTTTGATTGTTTTGTGTCTGTTTTCATGCTGACATTGTCTCCCTTATCTACTGTTGCTGGAACCAGTTGTCAAGTTAGATTCACTACCATTCCATTCAGGGAAAAGGAGTGATGGAACCTTCTCTATTCTCAAAGTCCTTCTGGAGAAGTAATTGAAGAGTTAGCTTTCGTTCTATTCCAGGGAGTCTGGTACTTACATGAGAACCTTAGTACAATTGAAAAAGAGCAGGGGTTGTATTCATGGAATCCCCTCACCTGAAGAAGAGGCCTATTTGCTTTGCCTTGTTCTAACTTATTAGGGATCCTGCTGGGATCTGATATTATTTCCTTGCAAATAAGCAGACTGATCTGATATTAGGTAAAGATGAAGGTTTCCCTGTCCAGTCATGTCCAACTCTTAGGCATGATGCTCATCTCCATTTCTTGTCTGACGGAGCCAGCATTGTCCAAAGATGCTTCTCTGATCACGTGGCCAACATTATTTGGTCACATGGCCAAAAGGAGCTGCAGTGGCTTAGTGGTTAAGAACACAGTACTGCAGATCAGCAATTTGGCTGATGGAATCCCACCAGCTCCAGGGTTGACTCAGCCTTCCATCCTTCTGAGGTCGGTAAAATGAGAACCCAGATTGTTGGGG
>JANHJO010002170.1:119744-130061 GCA_032468235.1 Pseudoxyrhopus heterurus | reverse complement strand
AGTCATGCCGGCCACATGACCACAGAGACGTCTTTGGACAGCGCTGGCTCTTCAGCTTTGAAACGGAGATGAGCACCTCCCCCTAGAGACAGGAACGACTAGCACGTATGTGTGAGGGGAACCTTTACCTTTACCTACGTGTTTAAAAGTATTATAATTTCCTTTTACTATTCCTGGTTTTCAAAATTATTCAACAATAATAAACCATGTCCTGAAATGGAATAACCAGAAGCTAAACAAGACTGGGGTTAGTTGTAACCTGAATAGGACACCACCAGGGAATACCAGAACTGTGGAATCGACTGAAAAGTTGACTAACTTCCCAGAAGGCAATGATAAATTACTTGTTTACCATTGCCAATAAAATTGCAAATACAGACCCATGAAAGCACTAAGAATTGAGCTTGAATCGTAGGTGGTTTTTACAAATTACCAAAATTAGGACTGTTATAATTGTTTGTCAATTAAAAGAGCAGATCAGCAGTAAGGTTTTTATGCTCCATATAAAAATAATTTAAAGTTTACTATATTTAATGAGGTTTTTAATAATTATGACTAACACAATTATGAACCAATATGCTTCATTTGCTGATTAGGGAGTAATTACAGTTTTCCATGTTCCTTTTTTTCTATATTCCATTTCGATATTCTATTTTCTACATTCTTTTTTTTCAAAGTGGAAATGGTTTAAAATGTATGTAAATGCAGGAACCAATGTTAATATTCCTTAATCTTTGGTCCCCTAAGCAGATCCTGCAAATTAATTCTTGAATAAGACCATGTGCCATTCTCTTGATTACAATCTCTCTCTGCAGATCAGGCTTCCCCATCCTAATGTTTTCTGACTGCTTTGGATTCCACTCTCCAAAATCCTTAGTCAGTATGTTTGAGAATTATGGGATGTCTGGAAGGTATCAGGTTGAGAGGAAATGACTGTGGACATGATACACAGCGTCAAAGTATTAGTCCTCTTCCTTTCTCACCATTTCAGGAGTATAGAAGTAGTAGAAGGACTTTGAAGTCCTTTGCTAATACAGAGATGGCTACCATCTAGTGGTTGTGGCCATCTTGACTATTCTGCAAAACCACAATCAATGCTCTAAAGCTTGTATAAAAAATTACCAATTTAAGAGAATATACAATCCTTGCCATAGCTATTTTAAGATGAATTAATGTTTGAAGATGGGTCAAAGACTAGCTAGCTTCCTTCCAATGGAGACAAGGGAGTCCATCCCAGTTTGAATCTATAAGTGACAGTAAAAGCCATTTTTTAACTGTATTTTCCATAAAGCCTTTTGTAATTAGTGAATACTACCCATTTCAGAAATCAGGCTAGCAAATAATTCCTGTACACAAGGAAAGGCAGAAAACAGAGTGAGATCTGCTTGTAGATCTCTGCAGGTTTATAAAAGAAAATTGAATTTGATGTTTGCTAACATCAAATTCAATTTTCCTGATAAAAATTCCTGAAGCTTACCAGGAGTGATTTGGAGTGGGGGCGGGGTTGTTGTTTAGTTTTTTTTGCCAAAAAAATAATTTGAACTCACTTCCTAAACTGTAAAAAGAAAATCCTAGGCACAGATATTATTGTAAAGGTCCTAAGCACATTTAGAAATAGAGTAATCTTTGGCATCAAAACACAGTACTACAAATATATTAAGGTGTTTTCTTTCCATTTCATCTACAAAATGATGTTCACTTACACCAGTGGAAATCTTAGAATACAATTGTTTGTAAAATCACAGCCATGGTTCCCAAAGATATCACAACTGTATGAATTTTTACAAAGAGATGCTCTATTTATAAAGGCACAAGCATAATCTTCCACATGCACAGGGCTTAGCCAACAAGGTGCTTTCCTAAAGGCCTCCTCCTGGAACCAATTCTGAAGAGGCAAAAAAATGAAAGGAAAACCATTAACTTCGTTAGTAATAGGAGAATGAAATGAATGTGACCAATATGCTGCCCTTATTGGTAATCACACAATTAAAAATGGTGAAAGAATCAATATTCCTGCATGAATTATGCTGCTATGCAGTTCTCCAATGGTAAACTCATGAGAAATCCGCAAGATCTATTAGCAGAATTGGATTTTACTTGTGGTAACTAAAAATGTTATCTCCCATTGGAATACAACTGTTTTGCTAAATAAGATCCCAAAAACAGTATTTGTTGGAAGATGTCTGCCTTATCAGAACCCTGGCAGACAGCATTGAAAATCTTGAGGTCAGAGGCAGAGGCATTAAACCTAGTTATGCTAGGTTCAGTTGCTATATTAGAACACAAAATAGCAGTACAACCCAAAATACCTGTTTACAAATCATTTCCCATCCATTCAGTGGGACTTATTAGTAGATGAGATATGCAACTGCAGCTGAAGAAGTCTTGCTTACTCAAATTCTAAAAAAGATCATTCATCGCCATCAAATCTTTCTCTTACCTTCCAGGAGGATAATTCAAATTACCCTCTATCAACATAGGTTCTCAAGGGAATCAAATTCCCATAGAATTTGCAATCACAATTCCCCAGAGTTATATCAGACATAATAAAAACACACTTTCTGATATTTAAAAAAAAATCTTTTCTTTCAGTCAAAAAGACAGTTTACTATGAAGTTTAATTGCAAAGTTCTTATAACTGCACATTAAACATCCTTTTTAAAGCCAGACAGCTTTTCTCCACTTTTTTGAATTTCTTGTTTTGTTCTCTTGAAAATATTCTAAAATGAGTAGAACTTTTGACTAAAAACCTTCCGTACTTAGAGCATGTCATTCCTCATTAGTGAATTATGAAACTTCAGTTGACAATTACTTCTCTTTTTTATATTAACAAACAACATAGTTTGTTCTGTTTCTTTCTTTTGGCCTTTGGAAGATGGATCATAATGCAAAAGGCAACTTCTACTTTAATCTCCTCCTTCAAAGCTGCTTAAATTATTTGAAAGTTTACTGCTATTCATTTCATTAAAAATGCTGAATTTCACAATTCTGATAGTCATTGGTTTGGGGATTTTAAATCCCATTAATTTTAGAGTGACTTCACTATAACTGATGTAGTCTGAAGGCAACCTGTGAAAAAATTTGCTTCATTAAAAGTAGTATTTTTCAAGTGAATACATTTACAATAAACTATGACAATATTCTAATAAACTGCAGTTTCATTTCAAAGTTGCACAGCTGCCTTAGACTTATCTAGTCCAAATCAGCCTATAAGAGGTAATTCACCATTTCCTACCATTGCTTCCTATGTGCTTTGAAAATTCTATGTGCACCCCTGCCCATAAAATCTGTTAGAATGGAAGCCCAAGAGACAGATTTTTGAAATCCTGATTACTCCTAAGTCCAGCTTCTTCAAATCAGATTTCAAAATATGAATGATGTGCAAATTTTGCAAAGATTTTCTTAAGAACACTTCTCATCTATCATGTTGCAAGTTATTGTGAATAAATTACTGAAGCAATCAGATACAATACCACACAATTTTAATAATATTGTTTGGGATGGATTTATGTTTTGTAGTTTTATTGTTGTCTAGAAACTACTCCGATTGCTTATGACAAAAAGGACATAATGATGATAAAGTACAATACTCCAGTATCTTACATTGGAGGTCTTAGCATTTGTATTATGCTATCATAAAATATGGTATAAAAACAAGCAATAGAATAAATATTTTTTAATTGTGCTTTTAGTTAATAAGCATGGAAGTAACTAATCACCAGATGTTTTCTATTATATAACTGAGTCAATAACCAACAAGCCTGAATACGGTATATGTATGTGTACAAACGCACACATAGTGCACTGCACACAGACCTCAAATAAGTGCAACATCTATTTATTAAAATAGTTGGTTTTTTCAGGCTTCTGCCCAAATCTGAGAAAAAAGTGCCAGTATTTAAAAAAAAACCAACTGATTAATGCAACTCTTAAAGTAGCAGTATTTTTGTTGTTTTGTTGTCATTCAGGTTTCATGGAAGTCTGAAAAAAGTTGGGCTACTTTAATGAATAGGAGAGGTGCAGTTATTTCAGGTCTGAAGTACATTAAATCCTGATTTAATAAAGTACATTAGAGTGTTAAAAAATAAACTCTTGTAGATCACTAACATGCTATGAGTCCTTCAGAAGCCAGGAGGAAAAATTACCCCAAAAGGAAGTATGAGTGGCCTGAACTTCCTCCTTTGTCCCTGCCATGTGCAACAGTTCCTCTTCCCAGCAACAGGGAGCTCCAGAAATGATGAAACAGCTGTACTTTGAGATCTTTAGATGGAATCCTGATCAAATAATAGTTTTATATGGGTTGTATTTTCCCCTCCCACGAAACACAGAAACTCTGGAACAGTGGTGGCTAACCTTTTCGGCACTGAGTGCCAAAATGGGAGCACCTGCACATCAGAAACCGGAAGAGCATCTCAACGCGCGCACGTGGGAGCGCCACCTGGTCTTCTGGTTTCTAACGTGCATGCGCACGCAAAGACCAGCTGGCCGGGATGCGCATGTGCTCCAGGGAGCTACTCTTCTGGTTTCCGGCGCTCCTGCGTGCATGAAGACCAGCTGGCCAGCACGCATGCACACACCAGAACCCAGAAGAGTAATGGGTGACGGCTAGTGTGTCTGGAGAGATGGCTCTGCATGCCACTTCCGGCATGTGTGGCATAGGTTCGCCATCATGGCTCTAGAAGATTTCTGGATTGATGTGATCTCTTTTAAACATCACTCCATTTTAAAAGAAAGTAAGGAACAGTACACGTGTGTAGGGATGGGTAACCCAGTCATATTTAACTTGGCTCAGATCTTGAATTGAATCCAGAGGAGAAAAAAGCATATTAACAGTTATAAATACCTTTGAGAACCAGTGGTTCCTTGCCTTCCCTCTTGAGAGACTCCAGCACTATGTGCAATGGCTGTGAAGGCATTACTCTGCTTGGCTCATTAGTATTTTCATCATAAACAACTATTTCTTTGGAAAATATTCTTTTAAAGGAGTCCTTGCCTTCTCTGCAAGAGATCAAGTCCAAGACAGTGATCTTGCCCTGCTGAAGCCTTCTCCTACTGATCTTATCGGAGCAATTGATGTGAACAGCCCCTTGGATGTGGTTTTTGTTGTACTCCATGAAAGGCCGGCAATCAATGATGACTGGGCCTTGGTGGCTTTTGTTGCATTTGGTCATCTTTTTTGCCAGGTCATTGGGATGGATGATTTTGATGCTTGCCAGTTGCTTTGTTGGACCTGAGACTGGACTCCCCACACCACCAGATGGACTCAAAGTGCTAGAGTTCTCATTGTTGTTGACCATTTGGTTTGCTGAGCAAGTAGTCAAGGTTCCTATGCTGGCAGAGATGCTGCTGGTGCTGGCTTGGGTTTGGGCCTGATTGTCCTTGTCGTATGTTGCCACAGTGCAGCAACTGGCACTGCTGCATCCACAACTCAAGGAGCGGGCAGAGCCGTTGGATGAGGGCATATACGTCAGATTAGCAGCCTTGATGGACACAACAGCCGTGCTGAGGAGACTCACAGGGTTTTCACTGGCAGAGGAAGCAGATTCAAGGTAGCTGGAATCTAAGCAAAGATTGAGATCCTGAGGTCTTACAGGCCTGGAGAGTGCCACTACAACCCTGTCGTCTAGTGGAGAAGGAGGCATGAGGAGGCTGAGAATGGGAAGTCAAAGGAACTCAAGCTCTCTCTGTTAAAAACAAAAGAAAAGGAGAAAAGGTAAGTTATCTGTGTTGGACAAGCTTTCATTCTTAGACTTGTCTGGGAGTCTCCCTTAACAATGATCATTCCAAAACCTATTTGGAATTGGTAAAAGCAAAAAAAAAAACACCATTAGCAGTTGCAATCAATTAGCAAAGAAAGATTAGAAAACTAAAGATGTGTTACTATTTAGCTAATTTAGAAGCAAGAGTGTAAATGAATCAGAAAATTCTTCAGCCCAACCTCTATGGAACTGCAGAAGTGACAGAGTGTAATTCCTTGCAAATTAGGACTTCATACTAAGTTCATGTGGGCACAAGGGTGGCATTTCCTACAGAATATTCCCTTTATCTCACATTTAAACCTTAAGGGTAATATGAGTGCATATGTCCGAGAGTAAATAGTAAGTACCAGACACCAATGGAGTTACTAAATACATTTTTTTGCTTGAAAGTGACCCAGCCTTGATAGCTTCTTGCTGTCTCATTCATTAGAAAAAAATGAAAAATTGAATTTTGGTTTCAAATTTATCATGTTATTTTAATTGGATATACACAACCATGTTAAAGAGCAAAAAATAGAGATTTTGCAAATAAATTAACCTAACACATCTTACTTTAATTGACAACCTATCACAGTATCTTTGAAGCAGGTAGCAGACAACGCCTACAAGGAAGCATTGCTATCCCTGCTCTAAAAGGAAAGAAAGGTTACAAAAAAGATCCCAGGCTTTCTTTTACATAATCCATAAATGAAAGAATAAAAAGCTATTAATATGAAAATCACAAGAAAACAGGAAAAATTAATCTGAGCACGAAAGAAAATGTTGCAACTTTTCTTTAAAAAGGCATTTTCAAAATTGCCAAGGAAGAAAAGAGGATGCATAAATACATTGTCTAGCAAAGAAAACAATCACTGAAATGAAAGAGGATTTTTTAAAAAAATGGAAGGATGTCATGTATCTCTTATGAGTGGAATTGCTATTTTGGAACTGTTCTTTAGTCAGATGCTAATGCAATCATTTAATGACAGCTCTGGAACATCCAAGCCTCAAGGTACCCAAACTCTTCTGGTTACTGCTGAACACATGATTACATAGCTTGAAATTATTTCTCTTAATAGAAAAAAATAATAAACCTTCCTATTACCTTCATATCTTATATTAGCTTTAGAGCACTGCTGAGTGACCAATTACATTGGCACCTGGCTCAGTCTGATTGAAAGGGGTCAAAAATGTCACTGATTTTTTTAAAAGGCTACTGCATCAAATTCGAGTCTCTGAAACTTGAAAACTTAATCATACTTATGGGTAACCAATTCCCATTCAAGTCATAAGAACTGAAGTGCAGAGTAAGCTTGCCCAGGATCAGACAAAAAGGAAGGGCAATTGTCCTCATCTCCTCCAAAGAACTGTACCTCAAAAATGATTTTAACCTTATTTAAGGTGGCTTTTTTTAAAAAAAAAGGAAAAAAATAATTCTTCCCTATTCGTCTTCTAAAATCATAGCATCCTCTCCACCAGCAGCATGACTGTCCTTCCGTTAGTACGGCCCTCATCCTAAGACAACAGTCAGGATAAGTAATGTTCTTCTCTCTACAGAGGGGAGGAAGTATTTGCAGGATGAATTTAAATCGTTGCTGCAAAAAAGGACAAAATAATCGGTCATCGGGGCGGAAAGAAGCAGCCCAAGAACGCTACGCAGAGGCAAGAAATCTGAAATCTACAGAAGCAGCTTTTTTAACCCCTCTTCTCCCCTCCTTTGTTGAAGCACAAATCTCGGTGCGCGCAAATGTGCACCTCAGGCACTTCAAGAAATAAGAAGGCAGCAAAGGCGCGGGGAGGGGGGGGGGAGACACACAGAAAGACAAACAGTACTTTGTAAAATAATTTAAAAAAAAAAAAAAAGGCGCATGCTGTGACTTTTATAACCGAATCAGGTGAAGAACTTGAGAAGGTTTAAAACATCTTAAGAACCTATCGGGGAGGCCACAGCTCCTTTCTCCCGATGCAAAGCTATTCGGGGTAGATCTGCGTCTCTGCAGCAGAGGCAGTTTGTATTTCCAGCCAAACCACGAAGTCACTGTTGCGATTGAAGAAAATCGCAGCCAACAACAACAACAACTCCTCGGGCTCATCTATAGTTCCACAGGTCCCAGGAAAGAGAAGACGTCCCCTCCGGCGGTCTATGCGAGGGATGCTGTGAAGCTGGATGCCTCTTATGCACCCCGACCCCCCCGATACTGCAGCAATCCCAAACGAGAACAGCTCGCTTTCATCCGACTCATTCGGTGAACATCCGCTAGAGAGAGAAACGCACAAACGACGACAGGAGATACGTGGGGGTTAGGAAGAGAGGCAGCGCTCTCATTTTTAGCGACCCAAACTCTCTCTCCCTTTAAAGAAAAACAAAACTCTTCTTCGAAGCTTCTCAGTTGTCTACATAAACATGCAGGCACGGCTACTCTCCCCTATGAAAGAAAGTCATCTACTTACTTCATAAATGAATGGCTCTCCTCCAATACCTGGCGCGCGGCTGTGGCGATCGATTTATATACATCAAGCCCCCATTCACTGATCTTCATTGATCTCCAGCTGCAACATACTTACTTTCTCTTTTGCTACCCAGTAAATGTAAGGTTCGAAAAGGGGCCGAGGCGGTAGAAGAGATAGACGGGGCCTTCACCCAATAGGCGTTCTCTCCTGGAGGCTTGTTTTCCGCCTCGCGCGGAGATGCCAATGATTGGGAGCGAATGAGTAAGTGGGCGGAGCCGGTGGCTGCCCTCTCATCTCTTAAGGGATGGTTTGGTCGCAGTCGCTTCGGGCTTTCTGTGTTATAACCTGCGGAGCGAGTGATGTCATTGAAGGCCAATCAAAAGCTCCAGTGGGCCAGCCTCAGCCGGAGAGGAGCAGTAGCAGCTGCTCCCTATTTACATGTAAACTTTAGCAGGAGGATGTGGTTTTAACCCTTTCCTGCACAGAATTGTCAATCGCGCCCTTCAACTACTTTTCCTCAAAGTGGCTTGGCTGCCTGATTCTCCCCACTCCTTTTCTTTTACGGTTCTTTTACAGGAGGTTCACCACTACTTTCTTGTGTCCACTACTCTCCCTTTAAGATCGCCCTCCCTCCCACTCTTTCAGTGAATGAATGAACGAATCGGTGAATGAATCTCTCAACCACTCGATTCTACTTATCCAACGCGTAACGGCACCGGAGCCTCTCGCTGAATGACTATTAGCTTTTTATTTGGAAAAGCCCTGAAGAAACGACAACCGTTTTGTCCAGCTCTTATCCACCACTGCTTGAAGGACAAGAGGGATAGGAAGACCGTGGTCCCCTCTGAGTCTTTTAATTATTCTTAGTGATCGCCACAGAGGAGGATGAAGTGAGGTTTTAAGGCAGTGCAACAGAAGAAAGGGAGCCAATCAAAGAGCAAACTACACCGTAGTTAATAAGATCTAAATAAAGAACTGAAAATAACAATGCACCTTGCAGTTTTGAGAAATGAGCAAATAATGGTTCCTGTTCTCAGATTTCACCAGGCCTATGATGACTACTAGAATTAAACTGGTGCTCTTAGCTTTTAAGTGATGGTTATGATTTGTTTAATTTTGAGACAGCAAAGAGATACGACTGGTAGGTCCCATCATATTTGGGTTCTATTAACTAGCCCTGAACTGGGGAACCATTGAAAGCTAGCCCCCTGTAGATGACCACATGAATGTCACATAAAAAGCATGAGGCACTCATGTCTAGCCTCACTTCTTCAGCTGTGTTGAGATAACTAGTGTTATTCCCCAAAAGCATGGTCCCCGGACTATCGGATCGGGTAGCTGAGGAATACTATCATTATGAAACATTAATTCAGGATAATGGGTCAAGTCACACATAGCACTCCCAGCCATATTTGCACCCCCATCTTGGAAGGTTATATTTCAAATCTGGTAATATATTTTTCTTATCTGTCTGTCTGTCTATTTGTCAAATTTATGATCTCCCATCTCTCAAAAAGTGACCCAGAATGTCATATAGCAAAATAATAATAATAATAATTAATAAACATGTCAAAAACAGTCAACTTAAAAAAAGATTAAAAGCATAAAACACACAAGAGATTAGATCAGCAAGGGAGCTACCTCAAGATTTCACCATTCCTCTAACACCCCCCCCCCCACTCCACTAGATGACATAACCAGGTCTTGAGGGACTTCTGAAAAATAAATAGGGATGGAGACAACCTCGCTTTGAGGAATCAAATGTTCCATAAAGAGGGTGCCACAGCAGAGAAGGCCCACCTCCTCTGGTCTGTCAGCTATATTTCCTGACTGATGGAACCCATAATATTGTCTGAATGTTTGTTGCATAAACCCCTGGGTGACCTTGATTCCCATTTTACTTGCAGGTTCATCTCTCCTGTCTGGGGTCTAGTCATTATGTGTGATCATCTCAAGATGGAATATTTAAATGGGCCTCAGAGGCAAACCTTCTGAGTGGTGGCCCCAACACTGGAGCAAAATTTATTCTCTGAGGTTCATTTGGCTACCATCCTGCAGGCATTTTAGAGAATGTTAGAATAATCCTGTTTTCACAGATTCATGGGCACTAGTGACGGTATTAGACTGT
>JANHJO010002170.1:84587-106144 GCA_032468235.1 Pseudoxyrhopus heterurus | reverse complement strand
CTACCTCTGCTATTTTGTCTTGTTTCCTTTGCTGAAAGTTGCCTTTTAAGGTTTTTATTATACAGTTCTTGTGTTTTGAAATATGTATGTTCTAGTTGGCGATGAAACCAGTGTTTTAAAATGACTTCTTTATTTATGGGCTTTAAAGAAAAGTACCTTATTTGAAATGGGCTCCTAGCTCTCTCTTACAAGAACGCTCAGCAGCATATCAGCTGTCTATTTCAGACTACTATTAAGGGCAGTTCTTGACTTATGACCACAGTTGGGAGTGGTAATTCTGTTACTAAGTGGGGCAGCTGTTAAGTGAGCCACACTCTTTTATGACCTTTTTTTTGCAATGGTTGTTAAGTGAATTACCCTGGTTGTTAAATGAATCGCATGATTGTTCGGCAAATTTGGTTTCCTCCATTGACTTTGCTTATTGAAAGCCAGCTAGGAAAGTTGCAAATGGAGATAATGTTATCCCAGGACATTGCAACCGTCATAAATACATGCCAGTTGCCAAGCAACCCAATTTTGATCACTTGACCATGGGAACACTGTGACAATTATAAGTGTGAGGACCAGTCTTAAGTTACTTTTTTCAGTGCCAGTATAACTTTAAACGGTTGCTCAACATTGTAAGTTGAGGAAGTTAAACTAAGTTGACTTGTAGTTCAAATAGGAAAGCAAGGGTTGTTCTTTTTTCATTTGTTTATACAGCTTGAGCATTGAGGATACAGCTTAGATGTTTTGTTTGATTGCCTTAAAGGTGCATCATGCTGTGTGCTAGATCCCCTACCCTTGCAGTGCATGTTTACTCGGAAGTAAGTACTTCTGGAGTTGGTAGAATATTCTCAAGTAACTGTAGCCAAAACCACATCCTTTTGTATATATGTACATGGGATACTTCCTTTGTGAGATTCTCTTAGGTGATAATTTGCTTACTGTTTGTGTAACTTGCTGCTGTTATAACTTCCTTAAACGATATATTGCCTTCCTATGGTGTACTAAGGATTTTTGAATGTGACTTAATTTGTTCTGTAATTCAAACTGCATTACTTAAACTGTGGCACCTATTACAATAATTCTAGAAATGTGCTGAAATTCAGAGGCGGCTCCCTGGCTGGATCCTATTCCGGCCTGCCAGAATATTGTACCTGCCCTACCTAACAACTTAATCAGTTAAGATTCCTTGAAGAAAGAGAGAGACAGAGCCAGCAGGCATACTTTGCCTTTTGCTTATTTGCAAGCTCACTGGCACTCAAGCTAAAAAGGGCATCGGGTCAGAAAGTCCTGTACTGATTCCTGAGGGTATATTCTTTGTTGGGTGGGACTGGAGTTAGGGTTTACCAGTAAGATTAAGGCAGGGGTCCCCAACCCCCAGACTATGGACTAGCACTGCCAAAAACCAGGTGGTGCAAATGAGCAAAGCCCCATTCACACATGCATGGGATGAGGAAGCACGCAAAACCATGCCCCCCTCTTCCCCTTGGTGTTCAAAAGGTTGAGAGCTGCTGGGTTAGGGAGTTCTTCTTCACAAAGGTGTAATTCTTGGTGCAAAAAGTACTTGGTGTTAAGGAAGAGATTGAGATAAAACAGGCAAGCTTTTGTGTCTTTCCTCATAAGATTAATTTCAGATTTTAGGCTTTCTGAGAATGAACTGCCTCACCTTGGAAATTCTCCAGAATACAGGAATCATTGCTGCTTGCCTCAGACAGCAGATGCTGGAAGCCAGAAAGTGTTTTTAAGTTGTTGGTAGATAACTAAGAAAAGTTGCATATCTACGACCTGTAAACCAACCTACCGACTTCAAGAGCAGGTTAGAACTGTCTTGTTACTTAGCATCAGTTCTTGTCCCTATCTTCTGGTGGCTGCCACAGATCATTGGCACTGATCATGGTTTTTCATCATAGCACAGGACTGTTTCCTTGACCTTTGCTCATTTTCATACCCTTGTCACATTTCCGGAGGGCCACCAAGTCATGGTGACATTTTGTTCACAATTTCATTGTACAATGAGTTTTGGAGAGTAAGTAATCTTAGCAGCTTTCAGCAAATGGAATTCTTGCGCAACTTAAAATGAAAAACACTGAAGGCTAATAAGTCCTTTAATTAATACATAAATCAATATAAAGAGGGGAGTCTACATTTGTAATTACATCTTAATGTTGTGCATATTTGAAGAAGGAAAAAAAATCCTAAGCATGCTGTGGTATCACATTTTAGAGAGAAACCACTTCCCTCCCTGTGTGCGTATTAGAGGAGTATGCTGCTGAATTTTCAATACCAATATCATACAGACATCAAAACCTCAAATGTCACCCTGCACCAAAAATAATGTTCATAATCTAATGCGTATGTGCTTACAACTTCTGTATACACAAGCTAATTGTGAGAGTAACCAATGATTTGTGTAGAGAGGTAACTGTGTGCGTAGAATGTTTAAACTGAAGAAACAATTCTTTATATAATTCCTGCTATGTGGCAATGCATTGTGCTTCAGCAGTAAAATCAATGTACCATTGTACTCAGACTATTTCCTGTGGTTTTTAAGAAAGATAGACTTTCAAAGCCAACTCTTCTCCCTCAAGGTTACTCTCTATATAGGTTCATACATGATAAGCCTGGATTGTTTCAATTGTTATACAAACCCAACCCTAATGATTTTAAACTATCATGTGGCATGTAGCATACTGTAAATGTCCCTATCCTGGATGCCTACAGTGCTATCAACCTTGTTGAGTGGAATCTGGATATTTTAGAGTTTATTCTATACAACACAACAGACTTATTGTGGGCCAGTCTAGAATAGGCAGTCAATTTACATTTCACAGAGATCTCTATCAAGCTTTATCTAACAGGAACTTCTATGTCACAACAGATTCCAATACATATGTGAATATATGTTAGCAAATACTATGATTCAACAAATTATAGGAAGGATTTGAAATACAGTTACAGCATAAATCTAAAGGACTTTACTGTAATATTGATAAGAAAAGGATCCCTATATTTGTTTCTATAAGAACATATGTTTACATGCCAAAGTGGAAGAACCTATCTTGTATGTTACAGTTGCCTAGGAACATGCAAGATACGTGATAAAGGGGTAAAAATAAATAAACTGTCACTGTTTAATAGCTCAGCAACTAAATCAGCAGCGTGAAAAAAATCATTGTATATAAAATTATATAGCTATATTTTCCTTCACTGAAGCAGCTACATCTATTTTCAGGCTCAGAAAAAAAGCTCTGGCTGTATGAAAAAGTGCTGTACTCATGTGCCCATACATTTCAAACCATACCTTCCAAAACATTTTTCAGAGCAAGCCCTGCCCTAATGCAAAACCACGTTTCTGTTCTTTTTAGTAGAATGTTTAATAGGTAAAAACAAAAGGATGAAGGTTAGACTGAGCACAGAAAGATTTTGAGCATCCATCACTGAAACATTATTTCATTTGGTTCGGACTTGATGTGACTGTTGATAAAATAAGCAGTGAAGATTTTTGAAAAGCCTGTTTGCTCTAAGACAGACCAGGAAAAATTAATATATGCATACACAGGTGAAAGGAATGAAACACCCATCTTACTGCTTTTATGTTTGTGAAAAAAGGCAGTGTTTGAGTAAGTTCTTTCCACTGAGAAGTTTTTGTAATCACTTAATGTAATTTTCAGCAATATCAACTTAAAGTCTATAGTTGCAGGAGTGAACAATTTCCCTAGTCTTATTTTGCTGTCCAAGAATCTGCCATGATCATCCTATCTAACATTTGGAAGTGAAACAATTATTTTCAAAGCTGCATTTTAAATGAACTTCTTCAATTAAAGGAGTTCCCAAACAAATGTGTTAAGCCTGTGACATATCTATTTTCATTTTTTAAAACCCTTTCCATTCAGAAAAGGATAGAAAATGACAGTATCGTCTCATTAATGGCATCACCACATCCATCCATCCGTCCATCCATCCAGTCCATTTTTATTTCGTCGCAGTCCAATTAAGATTCCTAGACTCAAATAAACACAATGTGACCCTTACTCTGTATGAATACTAAAACTGGTGAAACCCAGCAGAGCAGTAAAAATAAAAGATACCAAGTCTATGTAAAATGATAGGCTTTGGGATACAGACCAAATGTGATGGGAATACTGTGAGCAAACTTAATTTTATAATTGAATACTGTGGATATTCTTGAATGTTTCTGTAATTCTTCAGTTATACCTTTGAACTAAGTATGTGGCTTCCTTCCTTCTTCCTTCCTTTATTTATATTCAGAATCTCTCTGTACAGGAAGATCATAATTATTTATAAACATACAAATAAATACAACCAAAGTGAGAATAAGGCTACTATGTCTAGTTGACCTTTAGAAGGCCACCAAACAACTCACGTTCTGCTTCTTTTTTGCTGCCATATTGTTGATATTCCAGCTTTCTAGAAAATATCCACAATAGATTATGCTCTCTCCCTTCTGCTCTTGGAAAACAGGCCAGTTTTGCAGCTCTGGCCATCATATGGAGAAAGGAAGCCAGTCATAGTGGACCTGCTTTTCTTGGTGGGCAACTCCATGTTCCCCCAGAAGCACGGGAGCAAAATATGGAAAAGTAGTTTTCTCTCAACCTGAGGAACATTTAAGTCTTTCTCTTACACCAATATGGCCATGAAACTGAATGATTGATAAGATAATTGACAGTAACTCTTCTGCTGCATTTAGCTTTAAAGTTTTTGTTTTGAATCTCTCTGACTACCCAGTTTTAAACAGATCCCATTAGATGGTAGTATTTTTAGCAAGTGACCCAGAGGCACTTTGTACAAAGGGCATCCTATGAATACCCAGATTGATTGATTGACTTTTTTACCCCTGAAGCTGATGTTAATAGCTTTTGCTTGCAGGTCACTGAGAGTCATAGAGCAAATGCCATCGATGTCCTTCCACGAGAATATAAGCCTCATTTCTTGCACGTTTAGTCGTAACGTGCTTCTCTGTCTTGGAATTTGTTATCTTCTCCCAGTGAACCAAGGTGCAGCTGGGGACCCACATCAAAGGAAGAATGTATTTCTCATAAATTTCAAAGTTATAAATATGTTCTTAAACCACCAAAAGATGTACATTTTCACTCATAATAGCTGTTACAAATTTTAAGAATGTATTTTTGTTCAGACTGAAGCCTGAATAGTCATAAACTCAAACTGTCTGGGCACAAGTATACCAATATTGTCAGTTGTACAGGCAGTCCTCAAATTATGACCACAATTGAGCCCAAAATTAACGTTGCTAATTGAAACTTTTGTTAAGTGAGTTTGCCCCACTTTATGACCTTTCTTGCAACAGTTGTTAAATGAATCATTGCATTTGTTAAGTTATTAATGTGATTGTTAAATGAATCTGGATTCCCCATTGACTTTGCTTGTCAGATGGTCGCAAAAGCTGTTCACATGACCTCGGGACACTGCAACCATCATAAATATGAACTAATTGCCAAGCATCTGAATTTTGATCATGTGACCATGGGAATGCTGCAAGGGTGTAAGTGTGAAAAATGGTCATAAGTCCCTGTTTTTAGTGCCATTGTAAATTTGAACGGTCACTAAATAAACTGTTATAAGTTGAGGACTACCTGTATAGAAAATCTAGAGGCGCTGAAATGAATATATTTCTACACGAACACATTTTGTCTAACTGATATAAGATTAACAACTGTGGAGTCCTTGGTGCTTTCTGAGCTTGGTTGTTTTCTTACAGGAGCTTTGTTACCAGACTAGGAAATATCTTTGGTGCCCAAAATATTATCTAATCTGGTAACAAAGCATTAGCAAGAAAATAACCAAGCTCAGAGAGCATCAAGGACTTCACAAGTCAACCCTAAACTACACATATTCTTTTCCACTGATTAACTTAAATTCCTGGGTCATTGCTCCAAAGAATACTCAGCAACCTAACTCTCAACTTGACAACAATGAAGGGTCTTCTCAAAAATTGGCTTCTGAGTTTTTAACAAACTAGTATCTTTTTCACATATGTTCCCACATTGCAGGATCTGGGATGTACATATTATTGACTTCCTAAAGCACATTAAGCCATGATACATTTAACCGTGGCTTCTTGCATAAATCAAAAATGGATCAATTTGTCCTAGATCCAAATAAGTTATCTACACTCTGGTTTAGAATATGTAATAGTTCATATAGTATCACATTGTGGCATAATATAGTAAAGGAGCCCATAGCCCTTGCCTGAGCATAGAATGGTGGTAGAGCATTAGGTCTCTACATAAGAATGAAATTTTGGAAAGAATTACCAATTGTTGTCCCATGCTTGTACTTTCTGTAAAAAATATTTATTCAAGTACAACTTAACTAGAAATCTGCTAAGATTGGTTGGTGACCATAGAAACTATAGCTGGATTTTGTAATCTTGCTTTGGCATATAAGTGAACATGGACAAAGCTACATTTGAAATGCTAATACAGAAGATGTTTAAGAACAATACACAGAAAGCTATTATTGAAGGACAGCCCAAACCTGTTACTTGTGACTTTTGCTCTCATTTCAAATGTCTTAGCTATTTGAACAATATGAAAAATATATGTGTATATTTATCTACACAAAATGTAGGCTCTTCTGCTTTGAACATACATAGCCTCCAGGAACACAGATACTTTGATATAGTATTGTATAGAAGGCCTAGGGCATAGTTATGTAAAACAAGTCATTCTGCATTGCATTAAAAGTTGTTCAGCAACAGATTTATTTCCAAACCCAGACTGGGTTACTTCAAGTGAAGATGACTTCATAACTTTCTGTCTCTGAATGCTATTTTAGCTCTCTTTGCCCCAGTTACCTTTTTTTTTTTCATTAGCAAAAATCAATGCTTATTTTGAAAATGGCTCTATGAAAATGTTTGGGTAGAGATTCTTAAACTACTAGTCATTTTTATCCTCCTCCAGGGAAATCTTGAGCAACTATAAGGTGGGGAAGACAGGCAGGGAGCAGGCACAGAAATTGTTAAAAATTCATCAAGTTCAACTTCTTCAAAGTGAATCTAATTACTGTGGAAATGGTTATATCTTTTTACTCTATAATTGAAATTATATGGACTGGTTTTTACCGAATTTAGTGTGTCATAAGATAACAATGTAGAGTGTTTGATCCCGATTTTTTCTATTAACACATATGGGGGGGAGATAAAGATAAGTTTTGGAGTGGGATCAGTAGTCTTTAAATATTAAAGAAATATTACTGCAATTATCTCTTTCTCAAGGATGATGAAGATTCAGGATTACTTGTAAGTTGTTCTAGAAAAAGGTCTGAAGAGTTTTATCACAAAGCAAAATATTAATATTTATTTACAAATATATAGACTGAGCATAGTGAAGCTCATAATTGGAGACAAAGTTGACAAAGTAAAGGCAGCCTTATGATGGTCAGAGCTAAAAATCGAAAGCTTCAGTGTTGACACTGCAGAATTATTCTTCTACTGCTTCCTGCTGTATCATAGCTCAGTTGTAAGTAATCAGCTTAACTGTAGGACAGCTTCAGAAACCCAGTAATGTCACGGAAGGGTTTTCCTTTTCAATCTTTCCAGAAAGTTGGCTGGGACAAAAGGGACCTAGAAGGAATCCAGGTGAGAAACCTCTTAGGACAATTGCTTGATTGTCTTAGCTTTAACAGACATACACCAGCTATACATCACAGCATCTGTTATTCCTTTCAGACATCCAGATATCACACATCTCTCAGGAAAAGAGCCTTACCCATATAAATCCAACAGGATATGAGATTCAGATTTTTAGATTTATAAATCACCAAAACTCATCACTGATTCACATAAATGTTTTTAAGATGAATGAGTTTTTATAAATGCATATGGCATATTGAATCAGGGATAAATAGTGATAGCAACTGGGAAGTCAATAAACTTCAGCCGTAGGAGGTTCATGTGACTACCAGATCCTGAGAAATAAAAGGAAAAAATATATATCAATGGTGTCATATTGTTTAGCTAGCAAATTTGCAAAGAGCATCATAGTGATACTTATATGATAGATGGGATCTATGATTCAACAATATCTGGAAGTTTACAGATTCCCTATTCCTGGTTTAATAAGAGACAGTCTCAATTCTTCTCCACGATTCTTCTACGGTAGTGTCTACTATAGAATGCGTATGGTGTAGCTAAAACAATAAAAAGCACATTTTTCTTCTTTCTAAATTCTATCAAAACACAATATTATTAATCACCTCAGTAAGAACAGATTTGATCTGTAACAGTGAGATGAATTTGGTAGATACTTTGGTCACCTACAGCCTCATATGTCATTGAAACACCTTGAACTTGGATCGATAGTTAACCAGCAGCCAATATATTGCTTTATAACAAAGGATTCTAATCATGGTCTTTCAATCCAATGCCCTCTATCTAGATAGAGAAGGGAATTAAATATTAATCTAAGTATTAACTAAAATTAATACTTTATGTGGAAGATGAAGCAGATTTTTTCTCTTTTGTTCCAAAAGACAAGGTTGGAAGTAATGCATATTTTGTTAAAAATTAAAAGAAAATTCCCAACAAGAACTATATGGAACTGCCTCAAGAGGTAATATAGGACTTCTATAAGTAAATCCAATACTGCAAATCCCAAACTGAGCAAGTCTTGAGGTTTATGATTTTGTGATCAGCTTTCACAAACTATTATATATAAATAACAACATGGAAAAGAAAGAGCTGGAAACCACTTTAGAAATTGCTTAGTCAAGCTTGCAAGCTATTAAAGTTTATCCAGAGAAAATAGTTGTTTTTAGAAGATGGCATTGAAATGCTTTCTGAAAATATCATGCCCCCATTCACCATGACTTTGAATGTCAAATAAACTCTACTGAAGGGAAGTAGAAAATACAGTTTTTGCAATATATCCTAAAAGCGTTTATAGCCTTCAGAGAAAAAGCACAAATATGTTATGATTATTTTAACCCATTATGTTCTTTTCAGTAAAGAACCAAGATGAGGTATACAGGATCTGTCAAAACAAGGTTCTTGGAAGTCTTACGGATTTTAAATGAGAATTCTTATGCATATATTCCAGGAAAAGGGTGACAAAGGTAAACTAGGAACTTGGAAGCTAAATCCTGTGAGGAATGGTTAAGGGAACTGGGTTTATTTAGCTTAAAGAACTAAGTGCTTAGGGGAAAAATGATAGCAATCTTCCAATACTTGAAGGGCTCTTACAGGGTAGAAGACTTGGATTTATTCTTCATAGTAATCATAGGACCAGAATTAATGGATCGAAGCTTAAGGGAGATCCAACTCAAAATAAGGAGCAATTACCTGACCATGAGAGCTGTTAAGCGGTGGAACAGTCTGCTTTTTGGAATTATTGATATAATTCAAACAAAAATTAGGGATTTTATCCAGAGTTATGTGAAGATTCCTACCTTGGGCAGGGGCTTGGATTAGAAGATTCCCAAGGTCATTTCCAACCGTATTATTCTATGAAATCATAGAATCATTGTTCTTGGTTAACAATATGTAAATATTATTTACACATGATTAAACTCCAGCTCATGATTTATACAGAATAAAGGGATAAGCACCCATTCTTTTGATCCAGGTTAGGTGAACAGGAACCCTTCATGTTTACTGTAAGGCAAGTGCTATGTTTCTCAGCTGAAGATATCAAACAAATTTGGAATAAAATGAAGTGATTTCTGAATTTTAGACATTGTGCTATGGATCTCTTGGAAGCAGAAATAAAGAATTCAGGAGTTACAAGGTATACCATTAATCTTCAAAGCATATTACAGATTTATGTTTGCAGTTCCTACCTTTGGCTATGTTTGTTCTTGAACTTTATTTGTATCGATTACACAGTAACTGATGGGTTATTAATATGTATTAGATGGCAGTTTTTCAGGCCATCTATGAAGTAATCCAACAGCATCTAAAACAGGCCAGGAAACCACCAAACCGTCAGTAAGAATGAAAAAATATAACAAGCAATATTCCAAAATAGGGAGTACAGTGCATAGAAAACATAAAGATAAGTTCCTCCTGAAACAGACATAAATACAAAGAAATTCTCGAAGGCCAGTGGAGTTTCATTTACAGATCTTGAAAGTTATCTGTCTAAAGTGATAGCCTATAATGGAGAAATAAAAGAATATTATGTATAGGGAAGACAGTTCAAATTATTTCAAACCACAAACAGTTGATTGACAATGTACAGTATGTATTGACATTGTTTATAAAAAATAATTATAATTAAATATATTATACCTTTTGGGCCATTTATAAAAATCAATTGCATACAAAGAAGGTATTTTCTTTTTAAAAAGCACTCCAAGCAGTTATGGCAACTTGTGCCACCAGAATGTAAAATAAAGCTGATTATAGATTTAAAAAACAGAAATATAGAGTCTTCTTTAGTTTTATTGATCTAAAACTTTCCAGAATCTTGTACCCTTAAGATCACCACTTGTATTTCTACATGGTATGACTGAAATGATAAGTCCTAACCCATCTGGTGACATGGGAGTGGAAACGATTCTAGGATATCATCATTATTTGTCTCTCTTTCTTAGGTACAATTCTGACAGCTCTGGAAGTTGTATCTTGTCTGGATACAACATTTTCAGAGGACATACAATACCCCACTGTACTTTATCCTGTTTACTGAAAAAAAATTACACTTTTGACAAAAGTGATGATCGTGTCATAACAAAACTAATTAAAAACAACGTGTTGATTAGTAATATAAATAAACTTAAGATTCTCACTAATCCACACACATGGATTAAGATACTGGAAGAATGAATGACATTAGAGATTCTTTATCATAGCAAACATGGCTCACTTGCTGCAAGGGTGGGCTTGATGGAAATGTTCCCTATGTTTTCTGCATAGATTTGCTGATTAAATGCATTTTTACAAATGCATGACCAATTTTGCTTTTACAAATATGGAAGAAGCATTCTCAAGTTCACTTTTAAATTAACTGATTAGCTTCATTGATTAATTATTTCAGACTTCAAACTTGCATCTGTTTATCTGGGAATGAGATCTATTTATCTTACTTCTGAGTAGAAATACACAAGACTAAATCAGAAAAGTAATGGTACTAAGGGACAGCATTATATTGATATAAGGAAATATTTTAAGCCAATTATAACATTGTTATAAATATAATTGTGGTCTTCCAGATTTAGTAGCCCTACTGAGTACAACTTTCAGTAGTCCTAGCCAGGAAATCCCAAAGCAGTAGGCTAGATCACCAAGACAAAAATGTCCAAGAAGGCAGTGACAAACCACCTCTGTATTGTTGCCAAGAAAACTTCATGGGTGTGTACAAGAGGTCACCAAGAGTCCAATATGAAGAAGACTTTGTCTTACCCAATTCTGCACCACATAATGAAATGATGATGCTAATAGAGACTGAAATGTGTGGACAGACTGCTCTAGAGTCATAACTAGGTTGGCAAGCAACCTATATACCAATAATAGTGAATTGTTGCTTTTTCCTTTCCACATCTGTTCTTATGAAGGCCCAAGTAGGGAAGAAAATCTGGCTCAGTAAAAGGAATATAATTTCTGTTGTTTTGTTTAATTAGATAAAGTCTTGAAGAATTGAAAAAGTTCATCCAGGGCTTACAACAGTACCATGTAAAGTGTCTCAACATTTAGACCAAAATCAACAGCAACATGTTCGTAATAAAAAATATTTTTAAAAAACTAACATTTGCCCTTTGCCTGCATATCTTGTTGGCCTGCCAAAAATAAATTAGAATTTCCCAACTTGGCAACTGTTTTGTAAGTGATGTCATTTTAAAACCATGCCACAGTCTAAATATTGAAGGAAACTATCTAGCTCACTCTATCTTACTTGTATGAGTTAGCATCTCAAATTAAGCATACTGGTTTCATGAACACATGCATTTGAATATGTGCATTCATATTCTCATACCCAATACTCTTTACCCATAAAAATATCTTAAGTGGTACAGCTTTAAGTGGACTACCTATTTTGTGTCTTTAAGGACTGGAAAAGCTTCATATTGAAAAAGGAAAGAGGAGAAAAAAGAAAAATAAGATGGCATATTTTTGCAGTACATCTGCTTTAGAAAAAAAGAAAAAAAGCTTCTACTTTTCTTTAAGATATATTGGAGGAGAAAAATGAAAAATAATTCTTTGAGATTCTCCATCTAAAGTATTATGATATAAAGAATAATATTAAATTTCAACCAACTAAGTGATATTTTCCATATTAAAAGTGCATTTTTATTATTTTAAATCTGGTTGTTTGATTGGCTGAGTTTCTATCAAACCAATTTCCCACAAATTTACATTAGAAAACTATGTGTTGCTCCATTCACTATTAGGTTCCAAATCAGAAGTTTAATGTGAGTTCTGTGTGTCTAAGAATAACTTTTCTGCACCTTTAAAAAACTCAATTATTCAAAGCAGAGCATATTCATTATCATTTCAGTTTATAATTTAAAATTTATTTATAAAACATCTATTCCCTTTTCACTATTAAACATTCTTAAAGCAGACAAATCCATTTCCATATTACAGAATTTTTGATGTTCTGAGTATGTTTTTACCACTCATTATGGTTCCACCAGCCTGGATGAAAATACCATACAAGATAATTTCCAACAAGTCTTTGAAGTGATCAGTCCCTTTGACTTATTCCCAGGAAATTGGATATAGAATTTTTGTCAAGGTTGATTCTTATATTACATAGATAAACCACAGTCCATTATCTGAAGATGTATAAATAGGAATGAAACTAAATGAAATTGCATATAATCTGAATGCAAGAGATGCCACCTTCGGTCTGTAAACCATTTTTTAGATAAAAGTCAGGTGCAAGATCTGAAAAGAACCATCTTTATGGTACTGTTGATGGTGAAATGCAAACTTCATGGGCTATCTGCCCTCAACTTTCTGGATATGGTGGTGCAAAATTTTCTTGTGGTTTTAATAATCCCAAATTCCTGCCTTGTAATGTTTCCCCCCAGAATTTTGTGCACTATAACTCCCCCAAAGAAAAATAAATATTTGGAGGAGATAGTCCAGACTAAAGGGTTTTTTTTTAGCAGGGTGGGGGATCATGAAGATAAGAAAGAAGCACTATTTGAAATTATTTTCAACAAGTTCCTGAATGATTATAGAGACAGAGGAAGTACTACAGTTTGCTGGATACCTTCAAATTACTTGCTCCTGAAATACATTACTTTTATAGAATCCCAGATGTTATTCAAATTGCCACCCATGTTTTGTTTTAAATCATTTCCAGAAAAATCAAAATTCAAAGATAACTAAAGTTATGTATCCCATATATATTATGTGGGTTTTTTTTTCCAAATTAAATGCTACTGTTTAGAGAACAGGAGGAAACTCCTTTCAAATTAAATGCTACTGTTTCAAACAGGAGGAAAATCCTTTGAGAGCTGTCAAGCTTTTAACTAGTTTAGCATTCCTCACTATCCCCATTCCACTAATGGAATCTGTAAAGATTTAATGCCAGTTTATTATTCCTTGGAAATGAAGACATGAACAATGTACCTGGCAAGGATGGTCAGAACAATTAGACATGGAGGGGTGCAGACAAGAGGAAGTTCTAGGTAATGCCATTTTTAATGTAAAAAGCTGTATTTTTCACTGCTGTTAATATCAGATTATGTTTATATTGCAGTTCATGCAAAAAATTCCCACAGTGACTGTGTGGTTGGGACACAGGCTGGCTGGAAGTCCCAACCGATAAATATAGGGCTCACTTAGAGGGGGGAAATGCTGACCTCAATCTTATACCTCCTTACAGCTTTTGAGAACATATGATGTTCTTATGGTCTGATGCTTGGATAGCTTAATGCAGGGACTTAGAACTCAAAAGGCTTAGAATAAGAACTGCAGCAATTCATTTAATCTCTGAGCTACATTTATAACAACCTAAAAATGGGTTAATTCTATAACCAATCTGAGCTGCCGGAATAATTATTGTGTACCTAGAAATTAGATTAACAGAGTTGGAAGGGACCTTGTAGGTCCTCTAGTCCAACCCCCCACCCAAGCAGGAGACCCTACACCATTTCTAATAGATGGCAGTCCAGTCTCTTTCTTAAAACTTCCAGTGATGGAGCATTCACAACTTCTGAAGGCAAGCTGTTCCATTGGTTGATTGTTTCTCACTATCAGAAAATTTCTCCTTATTTTCAGATTGAATCTCTCCTCATTCAGTTTCCATCCATTATTCCTTGTCTGGCCTTCAGGTGCTTCAGAAAATGGCTTGACTCCCTCCTCTCTACGGCAGCCCCTCAAATATTGGAGCACTGATATCATGTCTCCCCTGGTCCTTCTCTTCACTAGAGGTGGGCCTCCTGCTGAGAGTTCTCCCTCCACTCCCAAGGACATATCTATTTGATTTAGGTTCAATAGGTTCAACTGCCATCAAATATCTCCTGAATTCTAATAGTTTACAGATATTCTGAACCATTTGGCCAGCTTAAAAGGATTTACCGTTGTTGTTGTTGTTGCTATTGTTGTTGTTATTATCTTTTCACTTCTAAGTAAGACACACTGGTGCGGACACACCGTGGACAGCCCACAACCTGTTAGATGTCAAGGTCTTCTTTGAACATGATGGACAAACATCATCATCTTTTCACTTTTAAGTATACATATTTCAGCAGTTTTCCTAGGATGTATAAATTATTCCAAGACGTTATCCTAAAGGATAGTGTTTAAGAGTAGTGTTTAAACTCCCAATAAAGGCAAAGGTCTGTTTCCAAACCGAACACAGCAATAAGGAAACAACTATGGGGAAAAATGAACCCCAAGAGCAAGACTGTTGGCAACATCTTACTTGTAGGTGAAAGAAAAATGAGAAAACTGTCCCCACAACTATTGGAGGTGAACAATCATTTTCATACTCCCTCTCTGGAGGTTAATATGCACACATTGGGAAAACAGCCTCCTTCAAATGTTACAGTAGCTCAGATTTCCCCAAAGGAAAAAAGACATTTTTGGTAATAGGTGACTCACTGCTTAGACTCAGAGGAACAGAATCAGGAATCAGTAGCCTTGATAATCTAGTGAGAGAGATGAGTTGTCTCCTAGAGCTAAGATCAAAGATGTGGCAGAGAGGCTTACCAAAATAATCAAGTCCATTGATTACTATCCCTTCTCTTTCTTGTTGGAACAAACAATACAACTAAGAGCCTGGAAATAATATCTTGGGACTACGAAAAACTAGGCAGGAAAGTAAAACAATATGGGCACAGGTAGTCTCCTCTTCCACACTGCCAACCATAGATCAACACCAAAGGAGGCAATGGAGGATTGTAGAAGGAGGATTGCTGGCTCAGGGGATGGTGCTGTCAAGAGAACTTTGGACAGCTAGACAATGGTTTATATTGCCTACAGGAAAGGCTTCTGGCAAAAGATGGGCTGCACCTCATGGAGACTGGGAAGAAAGTATTTGGGGGAAAATGGCTTGGCTCATCAGAAGGAAGAAGAGTGTGACCAATCTCTAAGACCAAAGACCAAGCATTAGCCCCAAGACAAGAGATCAGACAATAAAGAAGGGAGTGGTGAGAAGGAAGGAGAACTTAGCATAAAACAGGTGACACAAGAAGTAAATACAGGGTCATCCATAAAGAGCTCAGATGCTTATACACTAATGCTCAGAGTTTGGGGAACAAGGGAGAAGTTGAAGTCCTAGTACATGAGGGCAGTTATGATATTGTTGAGGTTACCAAAACTTGGTGGGATGAAATCCAAGATTGAAACATACTGCTAGAAGGATATAAATTGTTCAAAAGAAACAGACCCAACAAAAAAGGAGGGGGAATTGCATTGTATGTGAATTTAGGTGAATATTAGTGGAAAAAGAAATGACAGTGGTCTATGTTTACAGGCCATCCAACCAGGCAGAGGAGATGGATGAACACTTGCTAATCAGTTAAATAAAGTGTGCAGGAAACACACCACTATAGTAATGGGGGGCTTTAATTACTCTGACATAAACTGGCAGACTAACTCTGAAGTAAGTGGGAGATCAAACAGGTTCCTGACATGCCTAGCCGACAACTTTGTTACCCAAAAGGTAGAGAAAGGAACTAGAGAGTCAGGTATACTAGATTTAATTCTTACTTATGGGAATGAAATGATAGAAAGGGCAGAAGTTATAAGAACTTTGCAGAGAATGACCATGCAATACTAGAAGTCAACATAATGCAGGCTCAGGCAATTGAACAAAATCAAACTAGTGTCCGAGACTTCAAGAGAGCTGACTTCAACAAACTAAGAGAGAGATTAGAAAGGATTCCATGGATGAAAACCCTAAAGGGAAAAACAACAAGATGCTTGGGAAACTCTGAAAATGAGATTATTAAAACCCAATAAAACACAATACCATAGAGAAAAAGAAGAGACTGCAGACAAACCAGCATGGTTTCATAAAGTGACAAAGTGAGAGACAAAAAGAATGAGTATAAAAATGGAAAGAAGGACATATAACTAGAAGAGAATATCAGCAAATAGCCCGAATCTGCAAATATATTTTTTATTTGGATGGTTTTATTGGTTTTTATTGCTTTAAATGTTTTTAGTATTTTAATTGTAATTTTTTTTAAATTGTAAGCCACCCAGAGTCATTTACTAAGATGGGCACTTATAGAAACTGAAAAAAAAATAAAGATGATAAGAGGTCTGGAGACTAAACCATATGACGAACAGTTAAGGAAACTAGGTATACCTAGCCTAACAAAGGGAAAGACATGCTTGCTTTCTTCCAGTACTTGAGGGACTTTCATAGAGAAGAGGGGGTCAACTTATTCTCCAAAAGCATCTGAAAGTGGAACAAGAAGCATTGGGTGGAAACTCATAAAAAAAAAAGAGATCATAACTGGAACTAAGGAGAAATTTCCTGACAGTGAGAGCAATTAAGCCATGAGAGAGCTTGCCTCCCAAAGTTGTACATGTTCCATCCATCTCAGATTGGACATCCATTTTTCCAGGATGATATAAGGACTCCTGCCGACATTCCTTCAAAGAGCCACTTTCAGCCCTAGGATTCTATGATCTAATTCCTAGCCTGCATTTTGGATTAATCAAAATAGGTAGATAGATTGGCACAATTGCCATGCAGAGTGTATATTTGAAATTGCAGCTTCAAACTGCCTGCTACATAAACATCCAGAGTCAAATAGAATTAAAATGTCAGGGTATTTGCTTCTGCCATTGGGCAAAAAACCAAGGGCAGTGGGGGGAAAACAACAGAAAGAATATGTTGTTTTTTTCTACACCAGCTGGAAAAACAACGCATAATATCCTCACTTATGCTCTCCATTAGCGTGGAATATAAATTATATAATCAGAAGCTGTAACAGTATCTTCCATCCAATATACAACAGAGGTCATTTGGTAAGATCCCACAAGGGTGAAAATTGTTTGCAGTGTGAAATGATTAACAGAAAGAATATGACATGAATATAGCAAGAAAGTGAATATTATAGCTATGAATAGAATAGAAAGTCATTTTTTTTTGTTTTCTATTCCTTTCTAAACCTCACTATTTTTGTTGATTAGATAGAAAATCTGGCCAAGTGTTGCAACATTCCAACAGTTGGGGGGAAGTCTTCTTCCACAAACATACACAAGTTACATCAAGTATGCACCAGCTGGAAAAACACTGCTTAATATCCTCATTCATGCTCTCCATTAGCACAGAATATAAATTATATAATCAGAAGTAATAACAGTATCTCCCATCAAATACACTACAGAGGTCGTTTGATTTAAATCCAACAAGGATTGTTTACAGTGTGAAACATTTAATTTCAGTGTGATATTGCTCCAATCCATGTATTTAATCAAGACACATCAAAGGAGCTATTTTGGCATCGGTTGAGGTGGAAAGAAACGTACTGGGGATTTGTACATCCCTCCTCTTTTTAGGAGAAATATGAAGTATTTTTGCAATATCAGGTTAAAGTAGAAACAGATGAAAAATTACATTATTGATTAATTTGCCAAAGAGACTCAATCTAGCTCAGGCAAGATGTTATAAGCCTTCTTATATAGCATCTACAATATCTGATATCAGCCAAGAAAAGGCAATCCACATACATTTATAAAAATACACATCGCTGTAAGAAGAGAACAGGATTCAGAACACACTAGATGGAAGGGGGTTAAGGTTTTCTTCCCAACTAAAATTCTTGGTGAAAATCATTTCCTGAAGCTCCTCTTAGCCCTAGGAGAGAGATTTCTATTAAAACAAGTTTCTCCAATTTGGAGCTGTTCATTTGTATTGAAGGGTTGTCTCCTATACTCCAACCATATTCGATCAGTTTCAATGTCATCAGATTGGGAAAGTGTGCAATACACTTCCTGAGCTTTGGGCCTTCAGAGTTACCTTGATGTAAGATGGGTGGCCTATAAATTTTATAGATAAATAGACAAACAAACTGATGTTCATTGGGGCCATTCTGATGGGAACCCTTCCCTGCTTACAATGTTTGTTTTGATTCCTCCCTTTCCCTTCCTTCACCCCTCCCTAGTTTGCTTTCTTTATTTAAAGGAATTCCCCACTGTGAAACAAATAAAAGGGAAGTAATTTTTTACAATATCTGAGGGTATGCCCAGAGTCACTAAGGTATGCCCAGAGGGTCTGAGGGTATGCCCAGAGTCACTAAGGCTTTGAAAGATCAAATCCATCCATCACTATCAACATGGACCATCTCCCCTGATAATTGTCTCTTCCTGTTCTACTGTTAGAATTGTGACATTGGAAAAAATAGGCCTCATAGGAACAGGAAGACATCTTTGAGGTCAGACGTCTTCCTACAAGATTGGATCTCTCTGGCTCAGTAGACTTGAATGGTGGTTATGATAATACATATACATGGGGGGGAGGGGCGGTGTTCAACATTTTATCTTTAGGTGTAGTCACCCTGAAGCATTTTATCTGTTTCTAAGATTTGAAGCACAAAACAAAAGAAGCTCAGAGACAGCGATACTGTCTATAGTATTTATGTGCCTATTCTAAGCATCTCCATGATTGAGAAATATGTTTATGTTGTGTTAATGCAGGCGGCTTACTGTGTAAACTGATCTTTAAAAAATGCATCCACGAAACACTCTAGACATAATAACTTCCATATTTTGGGTCAATCTTTGCATGTTGAAGAAGTTTTAGAAGGTTGTCTAAAGTTCAGAGGCCAGTGGAATGATATCATATTTCTTTGTTCAAGACTCAGTGGTTTTTCCAGTCAGGCAGCACATATTTGTAAGCAGAACTTCTCCTTTCACATTTAACCATTTAGAAGTCTGTCGGCAAACGCTTATGTGGTGTGTCTGCAACTGTTACTACATTGCTATAGCTTCTTCTTTGGTTGAGAGGTTGACATCTGGCTTCTCTGAGAAGCAAAGGCTTGTGTTTTGTTCTGTAACTCCTGTCATTCCTAACTACGCCAGAGATTATAAAGCAGTGTTTCTCAACCTTGGCAATTTTATGTGTGTGGATGCTGGCCAGGGAATTCTGGGAGATGAAGTCACACACCTCTTAAAGTTTTTGAGGTTGAGAAACACAGGTATAAAGTAAGGCTCTGCTTGTGCTCCTCCTCTATGCTTAATGCCTCTAATGCTGTGATGTTCTAAAATAAAGTGATTTTTAAAGCAGGGGTCTCCAACCTTGGCAACTTTCAGACTTGTGGACTTCAACTCCCAGAATTCCTCAGCCAGCAAAGCTGAGTCCAACCGCCAAACTGATTCATCTTCTTTGGAACTGTTACCCCATAAAGCATTGCCATTTCACTTGGCTGTGGTGTTTTATGGATCACTGATGGCGTTACCTGCTTTGGGTAATGAAACATCTGCAAGAAAACAACCAAGCTCAGAGAGCACCAAGGACCCTCATTTCAAACCTGATCTACAAATACTCTCCTCTATTGATACATTGTACTGTGATTCCATAGTTTTGGCTTAGTGCTCCCCCCCCCCCATAGACAGTAAATAAACCATGGGATGTTTTACGGCAGTAAACCTGTTTAAAACCATGGTTTAAACTGTGGTCTAATAAGATGTATTGAGTCGATTTAAATGCATAGTTTGTTTCAGGTTTCCTGGTTTATTTCTGATTTGCTTCTAAGTCCTTCTCAAACATTTGTTCACAATATTAAGGTGCAAAAATGGAGCAACGTGAAAAGGAGAGAGACTTTACCAGGAATTATCCAAATAAGGAAGCCGTACGTATTTTGCACATCTGTAGAAAGGCCTGTAGGGCAGTTAAAAGGAACAGAAAGTACTACTTGCTGCCATCCATGCTCATTGTTTGCAGTCCTATGCAAATCTAACTGATTTTTTTTCACTAACCCATTTCATAGGTTAAACATTCTTTTTTCTAAACTCTAGAAGAGAGATACTTAGAAATCATTACTCTAAAATATGAAGAATTCCTTTGGTTTAATTTACTGAAAACTGTTTAATAGGAAATAGATCTAAAACCCTAATAAAGAATTCAGGTTGACCCAAATTTTCCATATTTGGTTTTCACCAAGGTTGTTTATGAATCCTAATGATACAGTTGCAGTAGAGCAACATATGACTCCTTGTGCTCCTCCATATATTAAAGAGATACTATTAGAAGATGGCTTCAGGATTAGCATACAGTCAGAATAAAATCCTAGCCGGATTAGGTGCATGATAGAGAAATGAATACATTCAACTTCATTATAAAGTTGGTTTGAGTTTACAACGTGGGAGACAAAGCAATAGATAGTTCTAATAACGTGTCCATTCTTTTCTACATTCACACTGTGAAGAAAAACAAAAGACTGATGTAAACATTTGGGTAACTGCCTTCAAATATTTACCAGTGCTAATGTTTTCCGTATCATAAAAGTCAGATTCCAATTGATGTCATGCTTATTTTCTTCTGAGAAGCACGCTATTACTTTTATGTTATTCTGGGCAAATTTATGAGTGCATGGAATCAAAGCATAAAGCCACATAGCCTCATAAATTTTTATTTTGCATTCTTTTCCTAAAGTTTCCAAACATGGCAGTCTTTTTTACAGTAATTACACTCTGGATCAAGGTCAAGGTCTCTTCTACAACTGCAAAATTTCTTTCCTGGCTATCATAAACTTCTCCATACAAATGGGAAGTAATTGTTGTCCCAGGGTAAGAAGGGTAAGAAGGACTTTTTGATGTTGAACTTGAGAATTCATGAACATGTCCATGCGGTTTTCTTGGCAACAGGGTGAAAGTGATTCACCATTTTTCTTCCAGGATATTTTTTGACTTCATATTCTATTTCAATATTTCTCAGCCTCAGCAACTTTAAGATGTGTAAATTTCCACTCCCAGAATTCCCCAACCAAAACATTTACATATATTAAAATTGCTGAGGCTGAGAAATATTGGCTAGTTTAGAGTCCTGGATCTTTTCTTGTAATAGCAATAGCAATAGCAATAGCACTGTATTTATATACCACCTGTCAGGGCTTGCAACCCTCTCTAAGCAGTTTATAATGTCAGCATATTGCCCCCAACAATCTGGGTTCTCATTTTACCT
>JANHJO010002170.1:68110-79035 GCA_032468235.1 Pseudoxyrhopus heterurus | reverse complement strand
ACCTGCCCCCTGTACCTGTGGCCAGAAATGTATCCTGATTGGTTGCTGTCAGAGGTCATAGCTAGCATTGTAGGTTGCTTGTGTCCCAGGCTTGGCTGAGCCTTGCTCTTTAAAATCAAGTTTATCCTTTGTTTGGCAATGAATGGGCTTTGGGGCATTTCTTATTATGAAGGTATCCTGAAGAAGGCAGATCTTTGTTATGTAGAATAGACTGGAGAATAGACTGGCTCAGGGACTTAAAGGGCCATTAAACAGAGATGGGGGTTGAGTTTCTGCTTCTAGTGTATCTAGTATAGGAAGACCACTACTTGGACATCATCAAATTTTTGCAGACTTCCATTCTAGCCAAAGGTCAGAAACAGGGCAACTGTAGGCCCAATGAGGCCCAATATATATAGGGGCTGGGGGGTACAATGTAGCATAGAAGTTAGAGAGAGAAAATGGAGAGAATTATTTAAAGCAGGGAAAGAAGAGCAGGCCTTTCAAATAAGGCAGAGAGGAAGTGAAGAAAAACTGAGAGATTTTTGTACTTGCATACACTACAGGTAGTCCTCAAGTTACAACTGTAATGGAACCTGCACATCATAGCCTTAATCATGATGGTGATAAAATGGATGTCATATGAACAGACCCAGTTTTACAATCTTTTTGCAGTGGCCATTAAGTGAATGTTGCAGCGTTAAGTGAACCAATAGTTTACTATGAGGTGTTTTTGCCAAAAACTGGAAGTAAAGACCAGTTTTGGCAAAAAAAAAAAATGTCATAAAATGCAGTCACGTGATCATGGGATGCTGCAAATGGCCAGGTTGTTGGTTGCCAAGTGCTCAAAGTTTGATCATGTGACTGAAGCAGGAGACCCGGCCATTGGAACTCCGAATCCACGTCATAAGTACCCCCAGGAAAGTCTGTTATAACTTTGAACAGTTGCTAGGCAATCAGTCATAAGTCAAGTATTACCTGTATGTGTTTACAGTTCAATAGCCACCCATTTCTCATTCACTGTTTACAGAGAACTGATATGATGTCATTTACCCATGCTTTCCTGCCTTTTGATAACAGTGAATGCACTCTCCACTGTGCTATTGGAAAAAAACAGAACAGTGATGCAATCAGGCACAAATATAGTTTCATCTTATGTTTATTTCTCAGTTGACTTTTATGAAAGTTCTAATGTTTGTGATAAAGTCCAGTTATTGTCGGGTAATTATTATTCTGCAATGGTAGATGACCTTGTAGTATGGTTCTCCATTCATGTCCATTTAGCTGCATTTGGATGTTTTGGGTTCTTATGGATGTTATGAGAAAATTATTTAATATGATACGAATGTAGGTGTTATGTCAATAAAAATACGGCACTCCCAACCTAGGGCATCTCTGCACCAAGAAGTATCTGAAATTCTATCTGAAAATTGCACCAGAATTGCAGCAGCAACTCTAACCTGAAATGGTTTCATTGGGGAAGCATGAGAGGTTTTCAGATTACTCATCCTAAAAGGAAGTTTGCACACCTTCTATGTTGCCAAAAAATAATGATAAATTTCACCTCCATTCTTCATTCACTTGCTCTTGCAAATCTTTAGAGTTCTTGAGTTACAAAAAGGAGGATCTGGCTTCTTTCATTAACATTTTACAATGGATCTATTGAATTCTACACTTTGTTTCTGGACAGAAAAACTGGATGAACTCCAACAGGAAATCAGTTCTCAAGGAGATGCTCAGGCTGAAAGCCTTAACTACCAATAAGACAGACATTTGCATTCCTTTTCTTACCTTTATCACTTTTTAAAATTTTAGCTGCCATTTGATCTCCTCTTCCTCCTCAATTATCTGTACTTAGTTTAACAATTCACAGCAAGTGTATGTGTGCATGTGTGCATGCATGTGTGTGTGTGCATGTATGTGTGCACATGTGTACACATGCAAGGAGAAGGGTAAGAAATCTCCAAAGTAATGGAGAATACCCTGAATCAAATATTTTTATATAATAACACTGAGAAAAAGAAAAACAGTTCGAAAATTAATTCCGAAATTTAAGTTCTACTCCTTTCGAAGGTCTTTATTGCCAAAACTGAAAGGGCTGTGAGTCAGCACTTTCCAAGAGACATGCTTCTTTTGGTAATTTACTGGTCAGCTCTCTAGCGTAACTAAGAAACAGAAGCAAAACAAAAATTGCTGCCAATGGATTGTTAATCATTTGAGTCATACTTTGCAAAGCTGTAACAATTATTTTTATTTTAATCTTTAGGTTAGCTATCACATACATTAACAAAACAGACACAAATGTCCCACATGCAAAATGAGAAAGCCATACTATCTATGGAGTCTTTTGGACCCAGGAATTATGTGAGATGAGCCCCACAATCACGCAATGTTGTAACTGGATACTTGTTACTGTGAGCAATTTTAGATTAAAATTTTTGTGAAGAGAGAGAATGGATGTGTGTTTATAAATATCAACTTGAGGTTGCTGGACATCAGCAACCTCAAGGTCTTGGTTGATAAGTGAGCACAGTTTTGCCAGTAATTCTCTGTGCTCATTTAATATAGCAGAGAGTCTTTAATTATTATTTTTTTGTGCCGTGGACCCTTTTGAGAGTTTGATGAAATCTATCCACCCTTTTCCAGTAAAATGTACTTAAATTAAATTGGACAAATGTAGTTATCGAAATACTAAAAATAACAAATGTCTAATATAGCAATATACATGAAAGTAAAGCTGTAACTTTTTTCCATCCAAGTTTACAGAGCGTCCCTGAAATCAATCCACGGACTGTTGACAATCTTTGCTTTGTGTCATTATAAATATGTGAACATGTTAGTTGTTTGCAACTAGAGTTTGTAAACTGACCGAATGAATAAAATAGCAAAACCAGATCTAGGCTGCAAAAATCCAGGAAAAGACCACCAAACAGCAGGAAAAACAGGAAACTCTTCTCTTTTCATCCACCCTTTAGTTATCCTGATTTTTTGACAATCTGTTCTGGTAGTCTCATACTATAATAAAATTTCAAGGCACAATAGTCAGAAAAAAGTTGGGCAGAGTTAACTATTCATTTTTTTTAAAGGAAGCAAGCCACATAAATAGTAAAGATAATAAGTCAAAGCTGATATTTAGCATTAGGTAAATCATCTACAGGGCAGTCAAACTCCTGGCCTGCGGGCCGGATGTATCACATGCTGGCCACGCCCACACCCGGTTTAGCAAAGTGGAGGGAAAGTTCCAACATGTCACGTGATGCAGCCATGATGATGTGAGTTTGACACTCCTGATCTACGGTTTTTCTTCTGCCTTGGGTGCATAGCAATACAACAGACAAAGGGAATATTCCACCCTCCAGTTTCTTTATCTCTTTGTTGCCTTAGAGTATTGTAGTCAGGTGAATTTGTGCAATCCAAATATTGTAGTCTAGTGCAATAAATCTAGAACCTGCAGCCTGATGACGCTTGAGTAGCCTGCTGGCTAGCTAATCACCCCTAAGCATTCTGATCTACAATCACTATTCATACCATCCCATTAAGAGATAGAATGGGGAAATTAAGGGAGAGAAGAAATTAAATGTTTCTTTGTCCCTGGGCAGTTGGGGTGAGACATTTCTCAGGGAAGCAAGGAGGCTAAGAACATTTTTTCTGACCTTCTGCTTAAAAGAACTTGACCAAGTAAGGGAAAGTTGACAGAATATGTTGCAATCTCATCATGGGGTATTATTTCTTTCCAGAGCTGCTTTTGCTCATTCATTTTGTCTCTTTTCTCTGAACAATATTACTCTATTTAATGACTGCCAACTGATGTATACAGATCTCAGCCTCATGACACTTAGAGGCAGCTAAGGTTCTTCTTCAGGTCCTTTATTGCCTTTGCCAAAATGAAATTTCTTCATTGTTGGTTGCTTCACCGTTGAGTTATGCTCTCTAAAACCACTTAGGTAAGGTAACCCTGGTAAAGAGATACAACTGGAGCTGTTTATTTAAAAGTTCAGTTCTGAGAAAGAATGATCTCCAGTAATTCCCCATGTAGATGTATAGCAAGTAGTGTAACAGGAAAACAAACTGGTGTTTACCATGGGCTAATAGCAACAGAACATAACTGCAATATTATCAGATGTAGGCATTAAAAATGTTATATCAGAAACTGAGTTGGGTAGAAAAAGAATCAAGCCTTCTGAGAAATGTAAAGCTGTTCATAATCTTAGCAAAAACACTCTGGAAGTTGTTATACCATTTTATGTGTGTTATTGAGAGGTTTTTGACACCAACCAAAAGGATTGCTCATCTGTCTGTCCTTCAGTTGGTCCGTCAACATAATTTCTCTCCAAAACATAACCAAACACAACCAAGACTGAGGTTTTAAAAATTGGCTAAGGTGGCTAGGGTAATGGAGAAAAAAAAATCAAGAAAAAATTTCCCCAATGATTCCTTATTGGAGACCTTGCTGGGCAATAGCTCCGAATGCTGCCAGCTACTCCATTCTCAAGCCCACTTCCTTCCCGATCATATGATCCAGACCAGGTTTTCTGTTAAACAGTTGAATAAGATTTCCAGAAACCACTCTCTACATGCTTTCCATGCCCTTCCTGCCCTGTGCTTCCCAATACACACACAGATGCCACACAAGGGGACAGCAGAAACATACCAGTACATAAGGGCCATATTTAGGCTCATACCATATGATCCAGGGGATAAGGTTTGCATTCACAGAGACATGGAGATGCAGCAAAAGGTAAAAACACAGATATGAATGTAGCTAACAGGTGCCTCCTATGATCACTGATAGTAAAGGAGATAGAAAGATTTGTAGAAGTCATGCTCTGCATATTTCTCTACATTATTATATAAGTAATACTACAGGATCATCAACTAGGTCACTCCATATATGAGTTTTCTTTTCAGGTTCCTTCTGAATGTGTCGCAAACCAAGATAAAAATGACCATATATTTCTTTTTTATTAGATTATTTTCCCCCCTTTCTTTCAAAACTGCATGCCAATTTTTACCCACAAAACAACTTGTGAGTAGGTTTGGCTGAAAGATTGGGAACCCATGCCTTGAGTTTCTATAACTAAGGGTGGATTTCAACCTCTGTTTATTTAATCCTGGTCCAGTATTTTAACCTCTACACTACATTGGCTCTATGCTGTACTATCTCATGTGAAGCTCCATTAGAACTCATAATTCTTCAGCCAGCAACTCTTGGTATATTGTTTTTTAAAATATTGTCTTAATTTTCAGACTGAACAATTATATTGCTCATTCCAACAAATCAAGTTGACATTAAAGAATAAAAAGTCAGCCTGGGTGTGATACATTCCATTATTGTTTGCGAAGGACCCACAAGGAACAGGTCTGAAAGATCCTAAGATTCTTTGTAGACATAGATGAAAGACAAGCAACCATATGCTACATATACAAACATATGCATATGCTACATATGCAACCAAAGGCTACATATGGTCTTTAAGATCTCCTTTTATGGCTCTAATGCCCTCCCTGAACCCATGAAAACATAGTTTTGCATCTTTTGATTTGACAACAGGTGAAATTTTTTAATATAACCTATAAAACGGGTATATCAAAGTCAGACCAGAAAAGAACTACTAAAATTTCCTCTCTACAAAATGAGCCTACATGAATGAAATGACTCCATCCAGCAACCTTCAATGTACCTGAAAGTATCGTATGCAGTTCTCAGCAACTTGAATGTGGTGAGCTTGAGGTGGGAATTCCTTGACCATTACTTTGAAGTTTAATAATAGAAATGCCTTCATCAATAAATGACTCATAGGATGACATGATTAAATGACTCATAGGATGACATGACTTTTCTGCCGCTTACTTTATTTGCTATTTTATGGGGACCTTGGGGACATAAATTGTATTTATATTCCTTGTACGCCCAACTGCTGAAATAAGAAGCATTTCTTATTATTGCATTTTCACTGCTATAAAAATGATGGGAAATTGCTGAGCAGCAGCCAAGACCCTGGTTTGCCTGTTTAAACCTGATAACAAGCTTTAAGCATTAGAGTTGCAAAGGAATAGAGTGTTTGTGCATAGGGTTGACACTATGCTGAGGACTTTTGCTTGATTGGTAAGGCTCCATCATGGAATGGATGTCTCCAGAGCAACCTATGAGGTCAAATCCCTATCCTTTTCTTGCTTTCCTGAGGAAGATTCCTGAAAGCTTTGATTCCAATGCTCCAGCAGCTTGGCTTGTTCTTAAATAGGGGCAATTGGAGTGGCACTTAAGATAAAAGGAAGATGATAAGCCATTTCTTAAATGCTCTATTATAATATCCTTTAGTTGTATCTACCCAATTAGATGCAACCTTCTTTTCTTACCAGAGTTGTTCTCCTTTATTCTTATTCTGAAGCTACTGTGTGGCCATACTTCCATGATCCTGGAACAAGAGATATGAAACACCAAAGATTTGTCTTCCTTAATATATTCCACTACCTACATTCTAACTGGACCAAATTGCTGTATTGATATTTAAATATTCAATTGATTACCTTAACTGATTTGATATTCTTGCTCTTGTCCCTAAGTCAGGAATTTGCATTGCCAAAGGCAAGAGAATAGTGGCTTATAAATTTATCCCATAATACCAGCTGTAATCAGATGGTGCAGTAGCTCTCAATGACTACCGGTAATTAGTTTTATTTTCCATCTCCATCTTCAAACTGAGTTTCAGCTGCAAATCTTACTGTACAACTAGCCTAATATTTGATGTTTTAAAAGAAAGCATTTCTTCTGTTTTATTATTTTTGTTGCTGTTGTATGTGTATGGTTGTTTGTTTGTTTGTTTGTTTGTATCATTGACCTAAAGAAGAGCTTGGGTTTTCAGATATTGCACATTGTTTTGTAACATTGGGAATTTTAAAGAGCCTGCTCAGCTGCAAATTGTTAAATTGGAACTATGATGTCCTTTAATAGTTAAGCATCTCTGATTGAAATCTCATTTTGATCACACAAATGCTCATTCGGCTAATATAAGCTAACATTATTTCAGATTCCCCTGGGTTCAGTTCTGGGATAGTAATATTGCTTAAGAATTTATAAATCTATTGAGGAAAATCAAGTTTTGTCAAATGTAACACTTTGTCAAATGTAACACCAGAATGACATTCATTTGATTTTTTCTCAGGTTCTTCAGGTAAAGGGATACCACACAATATTTTAACTGCATGCAAGGAATTCTGACTTGCCCAGGGATCCCTTTGGAACTTTTACCAGGCTGGGAATGTGGAGGCAATGCTGAGGGCTATCGTCACACAAGAAGCAAGGAAATGTGCCCAGCATTTGTAATAAGCCATAATACAAACATGCATTTTATTAAAAAGTTAAGGCATCTGCAATGAGAAATCTATTCACAATAGTTACAAACACCTTACCATAAGCCTTTCCTAATTTGTACTTTCTCACTACTTGAATATACCTCATCAACCTCTCTTTTCTCCCATGTCCTCATAATTTTGCCTTCATCTGATTCCCAATCCATATATGAAGTAGGCTTACAGCATGCTTAGTTGTTCTGGTTTTCAAGTTATATTATCCTGCTTACATTTGTAACAAACTGGTACTAGGGGTACAATCTGATGTTTTTCACCAACTAGTGCTTTCAGTTGACCTTAAGGGTAGGATTAGGCCAGCATAACCCCCTGTAATTTCTAGGCACTGTTTTCCACAGTCACTCTGAAACAGGAGCAAGACATATAGAGTGATGCAAGAAATAAAGGGATGACTTCTCTCTGCCACTTCACTGTGCAATTCTGCGCTTATCAACTGTTTTTTGCACCTCTTTGGAATATTGTTTAGTGCAACCCTCTCCCCACCCCTCCAAAGAATTTGTCAGGTCTCAGGCAGCATATCCTGACTAGTTTAATTATCTTTTAAAAAAGCACTAAACTCTTCCTTATCAATAGCTGAAACAACATCTGGAAGATGCCAGAGAGAAATGTAATAAAGCAGGATGAAACTTGTCTCTCATCACCCTGAGCAACCTTCCATGTATCTTTCAGTTATTAATGGGTAATACTTGTCATGCACATGGTAGTTGTGTATTTTTCTCACTAACTCACACCCCTGCTTAGCTATTAGCTCTTACTTCATGAGATAGGCCTGCAGGGAAGTTCCATAGTGCAGCACGAGTTTCCCTCATGCCTCACCATCAAACGTCTTCTTTGTACTTGTCATATTTTTGAGGTGGCATACCGCATCTTCTAGCTCAAGGCTGAGAGAGATGCCAGAAAAAGTGGGTAGGGGCTTTTACTCACCAAATCTCTGATCTCATAGCTTTAGGTAAAGGAGCTGCTTAGCTCTCCTATTCTTCCTCTTCTCCTCACTCAGCATGAGGTTCAGCTGCCAAAACTCCTTACCCCCACCACTTGACAGCCTCTGTACTGTGCAGGTTAGAGATCAGAGAAAGGAACAGCAAAATTGATCTCTATATGGTTCGCAATCAGCCGAAGGAATGATAGATAGCACTTTAACTGACCTACGTGGAAGAATCTTTTTTCTCTCCCTCCCCAATGCCCCAGGGCATGAATGAGACTACTTTAAATCATTCTTAACATCCAGTGTTAAAGTTATATTCTTCCCCTTATTCTGACACTGTCCAAAGACAACTTCAAGGTACATAAATTTTGAATGCTGTTGCCTTGTATGGAAACCAAGTGAGTGGCAATGGCAAAGGAAATAGAGGCAGGATAGAGATTAATAATTGGGACAACAAATTTCATGCCAGTACAATTTTCTTCCCACTCAAGGAGGGAGTAGATAGTATTATTTATTTAAAAAATGTATATGGCTGCCCAACACACACCAAGATGACTGCAGGCAGCTGACAACATTAAAAATCTACAACATAAAAATAAAAAACCCATCCTCACAGCAACAACAACACAGTCAAATCAACTACTTGGTCGACTCCATCTCTATTTGTGATCCCTAGGCCCACTGACAAACTATATCTTCAGGGCTTTCAGGAAAGCAACAGGGGGGGGGGATCATACTCAGGGGCAGTGATATTTCATAGAGAAGGGGCCACCAGCAAAAGGCCCCTTTTTATGGTCCCACCAGATGTATATCCATAATGATGGAACCCCCAACATACTCTGCCTTTTCATCCTAATAGTCCAGGTGGATGTAATAGGGAAGAGACACTCCTTCAAATAGCCTGGTCCCAAAGCCAGGTAGGGCTTTAAAGGTGATACCAACACCTTAAATTATAACTTGGTAATGAGGAAAGACATCTTGTTAAGCATTCCAAGTGAAATAAGTTATTTGAATTTTGTTCTGATTCTATCTCTCTTCTATCTCAGGTTTATTCACAATTTTCCCAGAAAACTAATCTCAATTGATTTAACAAAGCAAACACGAACATCCCCATCACAATTGATTTTTCTGCTAATCATTTACAAGGCCTATACTTTAGTAAGAGAAAGCTATTATAGTTACCTTGATATGTTGGATAGGAATATGAAAGGCCATGTTAGAGCAAAATATTCCACCCTTATGATTCTAGAGGGAACAATTATCTCAGAATTCTTTTCTCATTTGGATGAAATGATGTATTCAGTTAAAACAGAATTACCATAGTAATTATTTGCCCACCTTCCCTGCCTTTGATCTGCAGTGTTGTGGAATTACAATTCAGGTTCATCACTAAATAAAGAGGCCAAATAGCTCACAATCTCATGTACAGTTTCATACAGATAGAATCTCATTTGCTCATCCTGCAATTTTCTTAAGAAGAGCAAGTTCATGTGTATATTTCTCAGTCCTGCAGTTGATTTTTTTTAAAAAGAAACTGCCAAAAGGATTAACCAAGGAAGTGTAAATGCCAGAGGAAAAGTCTCTTCTTTTATTATATTTGACGGACAATAAATCATCCCCGGCAATGGCCTTTTTATGACTTGAAGATGGTTAACAGCCAGTGGGGATTTTGCTTTTGTTTTCTTTTGAGGATAGGAAAAAGTACACATTCTTTTTCCTGGATTGCAAAGAGGCTTTCATTACTAAAACTGGCAAACTGCAACCATAAACCAGGTCTGCAGCAATACATCCTCTGTTGAACTGCATATTTATGGGCATTATTATGCTAGCAAAATGCTCGGGCACATCTGTGACATAGTACTGCACACTGCCATTTGGGAGAAAAACTTTTCCAATAGAAGAGAATATTTGTAGCTCAGGGTTGAACTATGGGGTCCTTGATGTTCTCTGAGCTTGGTTGTTTGCTTGCAGATTTTTTCCCACCTGACTAGGTAACGTCATCAGTGCCAATGAATGTGGTGTTTGCTCTGTGTTTATACACAGTATCTTGCCCTGCCAATGTTGGTAGGAGTGTATAAATGTAGTTGAGTCTGTCCATATGTTGGGAGATTTAGAAGTTTTCATTTACAACATACAGTGTAAGAACTGTAACAGCCACTATGTAGGACAGGCAGAGAGATGAGTAGAAGAGTGCATCCATAAGCACCAACTAGCAGTCAGAACATATTGTATGATAAAAAATGAGATATTGCAGTACTGTGATTGGAATATGTAATGTTGTAGGTTTCAATGGTCATACGGATTCTATTTTTATTGAATATTATTGTGACCCACCTAGGATTATTGTGTATAACATTGGCAGCCATACAAGTTTCTAAATAAATAAATAAACAAACACATTTGTATATTTTTTAAAAAAAATGTTTCTTTTTCTGGTGTTCTAGGTTGCTGCAGTGTGTTTGTACTACAGTGGAACCTCAGTTCACAGTCGCTTCGGTTCACTACCGCTTCAGTTCACAACCAAAAAATCAGCTAAATGTTTGACTCGGTTCACAACCAAATCCTCAGTTCACAAGCAAACTTCCTGAGGATGAAGAAATTGCAAGAGAGAAAACACCTGAAGGAGAGCATCCTTCCATCGCGGAGGCGGACT
>JANHJO010002170.1:48819-59527 GCA_032468235.1 Pseudoxyrhopus heterurus | reverse complement strand
ACTGTCCCGCCAAAAGCGGGACGTCTGGTCACCTTATATTAGAGGTACAACATTTCATTGTTTCCAAATCAAACTGAATTTGTAAGCATTTGGTTCCCATTTATATGTGTTGCCTTTAACAGAACTGTTAATCTCAATAACGTACAGCTCTGGATGTTTCAAAGCTGATTCAAAAGAGGTTTTTCACTATACCTGAGAGTGTGAATACAGGATCCGGCAATTCTTTAAAGCGGCATATTTCATTTTACACTTCTGAGTTACTATTTAAAGCTGCCACATCTTTGACATTTTAAATCAGCCATATCTGTCTTCAGTCTGGCCCGGAAGCAAAGAAAAAAAAGAAATTGCTTTAAAAAGGTGCTGCTGTGCTTGTGCTTTCACAGAAACTGATACAACTTTTCTGAAATAGTTTTGATACATGAACAACTGTAATATATTTATTGAGGAATAATACTGAAAAGTAAACTGTTTCCATGCAAAGGACTATAACTTCTATAACTTTGTCCTAAAATATATATGTATTAGTTCCCAGAGTCTTATATTTCAAATTTAAAGTCTTTTGTCATTTTTAAGGAGTTGGAAATATTTTTAAGTGAATACTGCATGAATAGTTGTATATTACTCTTTTCCAGTAGTGAACATGCATATAAAATGTTAATGCCTCATGAAACCTCTCAGGTTAGTAACGATTCAACATTCTGATATGAAATTTTGTAAGGTTTCTCACACAAGATCTGGTGACACTAGTACTTTGGGGTGAAAGCTCATTAAACTTAAATGTCCCAAAAGATTTCGTGTGCTTTTATATATCGTATGAAATTTCCATTTGTTCAACTATTTATATTTCAGGAAGCTGTGAACCTCTTGAAAGCTGCTTTCAGTTCTTACAAGCAATTGATGTATCTAGTATTATTCAGTATTTGGGTTTTTTAACTTATGTTGTGGTTATTTTTACTGTATGCCTCCCAGAATCATTGTGGAAGGGCAACCTTATACAAAAGGTCCTTATCGTTGCAAAATAAATGAAGTCTTGACAGGCAAAAACTTTTTCAGGCTGAAGCCCTTCCTTATGGAGAGAAGAAGCTGGGAATGTTTGCATTCAGAACATGGCCTCTACCACCAAACTAAGTTCAGTAAATATAGATAGTGATATGAAGTATAGTGCAGTAAATTATTGCAATGCTCATTTCAAGTTGATTAAAAATACATCATTAAAGTGCTTTCTTGTCCAGAAACTTGCTGGATAATATACTTCATTATTAAGAGCTCTCAATATATATTTTGTAGCTTCAAACACAGCAGAACTGAGGAAAGTGCAAGAAATGTAGGCCCTTTATTCCTTTTTTTTCCCCTTTGAAACAAGAAGAGGAGACAGAGGATCTCAGTGTTAACAAGATGTTTAGCACTCCAACTAAAGCATGGGGGCAATAAGGGATAACTAACAAGTGGATCCTTTCAAGCTAGGATATAGATAACTTATCTATGTATTTTTAAAGTAAAATTAATTAATAAAGTAGAATTATAAACAGCCATTGTGCAAAAAGCAACTCTGGGCAGCATACAACAAAGGTTATAAAATAGTAAATCCTCCCATGCTTTTGTTTCCTTGCCAAGAAAGGTTGTGCCAAAATTACACTATTCCAAAGTTGGGATGTTATGCTAGTTAGAATGTTCAGTTGTTTCAGCCTAATTATATGCCTTTTTTCCATTCAGGTCACATCCACCTCATTGACACCTGCCAATGATCTCCCTCAAGGTAATCCAACCTAGCAGAAAAGCAAATTCAGAGATTGGGGATCAGAAAGCAAAAGAATTGTGTGACTTAGGATGGATAGTTGATATCCACTCCAAGCTCCTCTACCTAAGAATCACCTATTCACCATGACTGGAACCCTGTTTAATACATTCATATGGCAATGCATAAACATTAACTCTCGGACCATAAAAATATGCTTAGGATCGTGGTTTCATATAGACGTCAGCAATGATTATGTTGATATCCTTTTTTTAATCATGCTTTTTAAGAACAGAGTTGTTTATAAAAGCATGAGAATTACTCAGCTGATTCCTCAGACATACTTTGTGACACTACTACCATCACCCTTAAGCTTAGCAAAGCAAACTCGCAAAATATTCCTGTGGAAAGGGATTCAATTGATGGACACGAATATAACAAAATTCCATCATTTAATAATGAGCTCAGCTTCAGAGAAAAACAATGTTTTAGAATTGAGAGAGAGAGAGCAATTTCACTCTTCACATTTTACACATTAAGAGAAACTAATATTCTCTTTCATGTACTACACTATATTCTTTTTCTATGGCAAAGCGTCTTAGATATTGTTAACTTTTTATCTGATAACTACCTTGGTCACAAGACTCCTTTCCTGATTAGGCTTCATCCGCATCTATCTGTTGCCAGCATAGCTGACCCAAAATAAATAAGCAGTTGTCATCCAGATACTGAGGACTTTTCAGACCAGCCTTCTGAACAGAGTCAGACAGCAGTAGCAGCATCTGTTTTAATTTCAGGGTGTGTCAGTTGCTATGCCAGAGTATATGGGAAAATGTCTGAACTTGCTTTACAAAATGTATTAATGAGGGACAAGCCATAGAGGCCAGAGTAGATTATTAATTACAGCGCAAGTTAGATGGGCTGCATATTTGGTGGTGTTTTGGGATTGATGCTATGTTAAAATTTACCTCAACAATTTTCACCACTTTTTTAAAAAATACTTTATTCCCCCTCTTTCATCCCCCCCTTTCAACCTTATTTTTAAGATGTTAGAGCATTAATTTCAAATCTGCTGCTGGTAATGGGATAGGGATTTGTTGGAGTTGGTATAGGATACTACTACAGCTAATGCTGTTGTTTGTTCATCTAAACGATTGAAATTTCTGCTCAAATTGCTGTCCGTTGCTCTGAAGCTCTCCTGGATGCCTATTCTTCCCCAAACAAGGAGTTCTCTCCTAATGCCTGCCCTTGGGATTTAATTGAGACATGGGAAATCAGGGAAGCTGTAGTCAGTGGAGAGAAAATTGTACAAGAAAGTCACAGCTGTCATCTAAATCCTCTCAGAACATCTATTGACTAAATAGTAGAACACATTTTTCATGAGTGCTTCCCTCAAATTCATTTCTTCTCTGAAAGAAATTTCAAAAGCAAGTTCTTTTTTTCATCAACAGAATGAGATCTATCTTCACCAGAACTATTCACTCATTATTAACTATTCATTGTGCATAGTTATTTCAGGATTTGGGCAAAAGTCTTCCTATGCAGCCTGGCAGGCAAAATTAGTCATGTCTATCTGATGGCCTGGGCATGAGGGACATATTCCTCCTTTCCTCTATTCAAAGTAGGAGCAATATGATGATTTCCTCAGCTGCCATGAGCATAGTCACATGATTGAATCTGACTGATTATAATACCCAGTGACATTTTTGCATTCTTCATATATTTGACTGGCTGGCATCATTCAGTGGTAAGTTCTACAAATGGTGGCCAAATATACTGTTCATAAAAATATTACAGAAGGGTACCTAAGACAGAGCGGTGAAGTTTCTTCTAACAACCATTAAAATCCCATGTGTTCATTCACCGAATTATGACTGAATGAACTTTTGCCAGAGACTCATATATCTCTAGCACCGTGTTACTACTATTATATTTAATGTAGGGATTTGGATCAAATCAAGTGTTTTCTCTAGGGAAAGGCTTCTTCCTATTCCATTTTCCAAAGAGTTTCATTACCTCAAGCTATCAGAACACTAATTGTTATTTTCCGCCAGATACCAAAATTGAAATATCATTATTACTACTATTTTGTAACTATTGCCTTATCTCTTGATATGGGAGTGATATGGGAATTCATTTGCTCAAAAAAAATTGATAGCTTATTATCATAAACTTTTTAAAATGAATGATTCCCAATATGTTATGTAGCAACACATCAAAATAATTAATGATATACATCAAAATAATTAATGGTTATTGAATTTTAATGGAACTAATTGGGATGTCATAGAAAGACAATGCATATTTGGTTCTAAGTGGAAAAACAAATTAAGCATTTTAACTCAATGTCATTTTCAAGCCATTAATACTCTGCTTGTACTTTACTGTTCAAATGCAGGAAATACAATCGAACCCGCAACACTTCCAGAAACATCCCCACCGAGGACAGTTCTCGAGCCCGGTCTTGATGCAAAGTGGCCCCCCAATCTGCCGCCTCCCCTTCCAACGCAGAGGTAATTGCCACCACAGTGGTCCATTCGGAGGGATACGTATGGGCGTAGTATTCGAGATGGTTGAGGACTTGGCCCAGGAATAAAACGGTTCATCCAGGATTCCCATCAAAGGTAGCCGAGATGGGAGGAGGGGCCCACACTTGAGGACCCCATGGTATGCTGGATGGGGTTGAGGGTCTGATTCGAGGACGGGGCCTGGGAACTCCAAGCAGAAGGAGACTTGTTGGCCTTGAGCCAGAAGGGACGATCAGCAAAAGAATATGTGGCCAACTTTAGAAAGGTGGCTGGCCACTTGAGGTCATGGCCGGAAAGACTACTAGTGCACCACTTCAAAACTGGGTTAGACCATGACTTGCAATGGGCGTGTTTGGTCCGGGGGTTACCTGCAAAGTTACAGGAGTGGTTCAAAGCGGCCGTAGAGCTGGATGCCGGATTCCGCGCATTTCGCACAAAAGGGGATCCACCAGTACATAAACCTGTTCCTAGGCCTGGGAGCCGGGGAATGGGTCCAGATGACAACAGAGCAATAACCCCCTCTCGTCCCCCCATTCACTGCTTCCAGTGCAATCGGATGGGGCATCGGGCAGCCGACTGTACCAGCCCGCTTCTCCTCGCTGGTGCCACCGCCAAACCGGCGGTAGCAAGCACCACGGTCAGTAAGACCCAGAAAAAACCGGTAGAAAAAACCCGAGGACTATCTCACGAGGTACGGGCGGAACCAACGTCAGACGTGTCTGAACTATGGGAGGAAGACCTGGCTACCGCACGACCATGGCTGAGCACATGTGACAGTGATGACAGCTCTGAGGACCCAATGGTGAGTGCACCCATCAGTCCTTTCATCATCCTGGTGGTTTTACGGCTTATGGGAGCTAGTGGTGGCATATCCTATAATGCCCTAATTGACACAGGCAGTACCAGGTGCATTATCAGCAAGCAGGTAGCTGAGCGGTTGGGAGCATGGTTGGTACTATGAGGCACCCCATCAGGTTCGAGCAAATAGATGGGTCCTTGTTGGGGGGGGCCTGGCAACGCATGTCATTGACCTCATACAGTTACATATTGGGTCTCATTCCAAGTTGATTCGGTTTATAGTAGTGCCCCGGATGGTGGACCCGTTAATCCTCGGCTTGTCATGGCTTGATAAGTGGGGCACAACAATATGGTGGGAGGATGGGTACCGGAGAATGAAATTTGTCACTGGGTCTATCCCGACATGTCAAGCAAACCCCACAGCACAAGCAACACCGAATGCACCCACTGTGATTCAAAGGGGGGGGCAGGAATACCGCCTGAATATGCCAACTTAAGCGGGGTTTTTAATGAGAAAGACTGCGATGTATTACCACCCCATTGACCAACTGACTGCGCAATTGAGTTGATCCCTGGGGCCGTGCTGCCAAAACCTCGTATGTATTCCATGACCCCAAAGGAGATGACAGAAATGAGAACATACATAGAAAAGAACCTGGCCAGAGGGTTTATCAAACCAGGACGAGCTAAGGTAGCGGCTCCTGTCCTCTTCAGAGAAAAGAAGGACAGGGGTTTCAGGTTATGTGTGGACTTCAGAGGCCTGAACACCGTATGTGAAGAAAACGTGTATCCTCTCCCATTGATACCCGACATGCTAGCCGCACTGTCCACCGGTCGGGTCTTCACCAAACTCAATCTCAGAGAGGCATACTATAGGGTTCGAGTAAAAGAAGAAGACGAATGGAAGACGACTTTAACTGCCTGTTGGGCAGTTATCAGTTTTGGGTCATGCCTTTTGGTCTGAAGGGGGCCCCAGCTGTCCTTATGCAGCTTATTAACGGGATACTGCAGGACTATTTGTATAAGAGGGTTTTAGTATACCTGAATGACATCTTAATTTACACCCCAATGTGGGAGGAGCACGTACCATTAGTAAGAGAGGTGTTGTGGAGGCTGTGGGACGAGCGCTTATTCGTAAAGTTATCCAAGTGCGCCTTCCACCAAACCCGCCTTGACTACCTCGGATACCGCATCTCCAGGAATGGCGTGGAGATGGATCCCGCTAAGGTGCAGGCTGCGGCTAGACTGGAAAGCACCCAAAACCCATAGGCAACTACAGAGTTTTCTGGGTTTCGCGAACTTCTACAGGCAACTCCTTTGCCTGTGTAGCCTTGCCGATAACGGAGTTGTTAAAAACCAAACACCTCCCATCCACCCCTCATCCTACCCAACCCTTGAATTGGACGTCGGAGTGTCAGGTCGCGTTCGAGGAACTGAAGGCCTTATTTGCATGGGAACCGGTGTTAAAACACCCTGACCCAGAGCACAAGTTTGTTGTACAAGCTGATGCCAACGATGTGGCTGTTGCTGCCATCTTACTCCAAACCAATGACCAGGGGATATTACAATCATGTGCCTACACCTCCCGAAAACTAACGGCCACAGAACGGAATTGGCCAATCTGGGAGAAAGAGGCGTTCGCGGTCCGTTGGGCATTACTTACATGGCGGCACCTGTTAGAGGGGGCACGGGTTCCGTTCGATGTATGGATGGAACATAAAAACCTGGAAGCCCTGCAGACGGCTCGGCGTTTATCCCCAAAACAAGTACGATGGGCACAATACTTTCAGCGTTTTGATTTCTTCCTTAAGTATGTACCAGGGGGGAGGAATTTCATGGCGGACGCTTTGTCACGGAAGCTCCAATATGACTTATGATGGGAAGAGGTGTTTCAGACCATCATACTGTCGTCTAGCCACCTAGTGTCGCGGGTGTACGAGAACGACCTCATACAAGACCTACAAAACGCATTGCATCAAGACCCTTGGTTGACGGAGAATAAAACACAGGTGACAATTTGAGATAATGTGGCCTGGCGGAAGGACAAACTATATATACCACCCCCACTGTGACCCAAGGTTCTGTATTGCTATCATGATAATCGGCAGGCTGGCCATTTTGGGTTTGTGAAGACGCTGCATTTAGTAAAACGGCAATTTTGGTGGCCGCACATGAGGCGAGAGATCGAACAATATATAAAATCTTGCTCAATCTGTGCCACATCCAAAGCTCGGACAGGGAAACCCCCTGGACTATTGCAAAAGGTAGCTGAGCCCACAAAACCATGGGAAGAGGTGGCCATGGATTTCATAGTCGACTTACCAACTAGTAAAGGATATACGGTGATATGGACTGTTATCGATCTGTTCTCCAAACAGGCCCATTTTATCCCCTGCACCAGCATCCCATCAGTGAAGCGGTTAGCCATCTTATTCATCCGGCACATCTATAGGCTTCATGGGGTGCCGAGACGCATAATATCAGATTGGGGAGTACAATTTACGGCAAAATTCTGGCGGGGGTTCATTCAACTCATTGGCTCATCACAAGGCCTGAGCTCCGCCTATCACCCAAGCACAAACGGGGCCGCAGAGTGGGCCAACACAATGGTGGAGCGTTATCTACGCAGTTACACAGCATATCAGCAAGCGGACTGGGCCGACCTCTTACCCTTCGTGGAAATCGTGTACAACAACGCCGTCCATAGCAGCACGGGTCAAACGCCCTTCAGTATCGTCAGAACTCCCCGTGATAGCTAATGGAAATCAAACCCCGAAAGAGTGGGCCGAGACTCTTCCCCAAATTTGGGCCACAGTGCATAACGCATTACAAGACGCTGTGGACGCATACAAATGGCAAGCAGATAAGAAAAGACAGGAACACAAACCTTTTCAGATCGGTGATCTGGTTTACTTGTCTATGAAATATATCAAGTTGCGGCTTCCCAGTAAAAAACTGGATCCGAAATACATTGGGCCATTCCCGGTCATTCAGGCCATCAACCTTGTGACCGTCAAACTGAAACTACCTGCGCTGTTAGGGAAAGTTCATCCTGTTTTTCATGCCAGTCTACTGAAACCAGTGGACGGAGCTGGAGCACAGATGCTGCCCAAACCTGTATGGGGTGGACATTACGAGATTAGTAGTATTCTGGATTCCAGAATTCGCAAACAACGGTTGCAATACCTTGTGCTGTGGAAAGGGTATCCGTTTGCTGAGGCATCATGGGTAGACCAAACAGATGTCAGGGCTCCCCAACTACTCACCCGATTCCACAGGCAAAAAACCCCAAAACCCACGCATTTCGACTAACCACCTCTTTTATATCTTCCAGGTGGGCATTTGGTAGGGGGGGCTGCCTGTCGAGCCTCTTCGGGACTCAACCTTCAGGGAGGACCCCCTGCGTTACCAACAACGGCTCAACCCAACCTCACGATGCACGCTGGCGTTCACTATAAACAATTATATAAACACAATGTAACCACGATATGGTGATTTGGTGGAGGGGCGGTAGGGCGGATGCGGAGGGCGGGGCTGTCAAGTATAAAGAAATGCTGGGTTACGATGTAACCCAGCGCTCACTTGGATCAAGTTACCTTGCTCGCCTGAAACTGTTGCTATCGTCGTCGGTGTAATAAAGACTGTGAAAGAACCCCGAGGTTTCCAGCGTCATCTTTTGCATCCAGGCAGCGGAGAGCAGGCAGGCTGGAGAGAAAGAAGATAGCAAGCAGACTCATCAAATTTGAGACATGATTCATTTGCTTTGCTGGAATTATTTGTCAAATATGGTTTATTTCTCCATGCTGCGTTAGTAGGAGGTCTTAATCTGAGCCACTACTCATCAGCTTCTGTATATATAATATCTGTTTTCAGTTCTAGGTTCTAATTATGGGCTACATAAAAATAGATTAAAATTGGTTGATATGATCATTCAACAGAATGAAATGAAATGCAGAGAATAGTGGCATTTGTCATATGAAACCATTCATAAATATTTAAACATTGCCACCAATTCACCAATTTTACTACTTTAACTGTGCATGCAAATTTTCATATTTGAATTTCATCTTCCAATTTTTGTTTGCTTATGAAAAGCTTTCTATTAAGACGTAACGTTTGAATGTATTTACACACTGATATCTTGTGGTGTTTTTGATTTGGAAGTATACCACTTGAAATTCCTTTATTGTTTTTCAAATTCTTTGGTATACCCTGAAAAACTCTCTAACACGCACCAGAAATTAATTTCTGACTGTCTCAACTGGAACATGACCTGGTTGAATCTTATGCCAAATTTCTCAATTCCAGATTGGTCCCCCATATCAAGCCCAATGAATTCTGCCTAGACCTGGACTCTCAAAACAAACCAGCAGTGACATCATAAAGGAAAGATTAAATGTTGCTCAGCACCTATCAGATTACCATGTAAAAGATAAGTTCAAAGTATAGACAGGAGTTAAATAGATTAGCTTTCATGAGGGCATGATGATACATGCAAACCTGAAGTTGCATGGATGACAGTGCTTTTACTAGGATGGGGAAAAAAATAATGCATCCTTTTTCTCCCTCTTTCTGATTTTCTTTCTTCTCTATTATCACTGCATAATAAACCTTATTTTGGGACATGTCAGCACATTTTTGAAAAGGTCAGACACATGATGGTCCAGTCATTGCAATCTTACAAGCAACAGATATGAAATCATTTTTTTTAAATAATGATTTTTTTTGCAAAGAAACATATGTCAGAGGAAGTATGACAGTGATCTTGGAAATAAAGGGCTTCAATTAGACAATGAATAGATATTTCATACAATTTAAATCTTTCAGGGAGATATTTAAGGGCAGGTGGTAGCTGGGGCCAAGTTTGGCTTTGCACAGTTCTATCTGATGCCCCAAATACATGCTTTCCTGGATCATAGATAATCACTCACTCTTCTCACTTCACGGTTCTACTATTGCAATGTACTCTATATGGGGCTGCTCTTGAAGACCATTCAAGCTTCAACTGGTCCAAAATGCAGTGGCATGAGCAGTGATGAGCTTGCCTTGGTTTCCCATGTAACACCTCTGCTTAGCAAGCTGCATTAGTTGCCATTATGCTTCCAGATGCCATTCTTGTTTATTATTACCTATAAATCTATTAGTGACATAGGGACCAGTTATTTGAGGTATACCCTTGAGGATTACCTTCTGTCCAATACTTCCTGTCAAGTCATCATTATCCAGCAGAGTGTAAGCAGCATCTGCCCTCTCAGATAAGGTCCCCCCCTTTAGATCCATGTGGTACCAACCTGATAGGATTCCAGAAGGCCTCGAAAACCTCATTTTGGAACAGGGTGGATGGGACTATCCTGTTTATGAAGTTTTATTTCACAATAATTATATACATCTACATATAAACACAAATATATACAAAAATAATATATAATAAGCATCTTGTATATTAATTTTCTAATTTGGTGTAATTTATTGTATCTTGTTGTTTTTATGTTGTTCTTTACTCTGTGACCCTGTCAAAGTCAGTTGGAGTCAGCATTAAAAATCAAATAAATAAATATCTCATAAAACATCTCTCTCTCTCTTCTCTTCTCTTCTCTTCTCTTCTCTTCTCTTCTCTTCTCTTCTCTTCTCTTCTCTTCTCTTCTCT
>JANHJO010002169.1:183920-196087 GCA_032468235.1 Pseudoxyrhopus heterurus | reverse complement strand
CCTACATTCCATTCGCTCATTGGAGCGTTGGGCTAGCTTTCAAGGTTTCATACTCAGCAATAAACTGCATTCCTTCAGACCAGCAAAGTTTACATGACTTTTTATAATTTACAAAGGGGTTAAAAATATCTTCTTTTTCTAACTTTTAAAAAATCTCACCATTATTAGAGCAGCACTAATAGTAAGCACTTCTATTCTGTTGCTTCCTGGAATGGCCAGGTTACTATAAACTAGTGCATGATCATAAAAACAATGCAGGAAACACAAAAAAAAAAAATCATTACAGTTTGACATTGATGCAAAATTACCAAGTACTTAAAACATTTTGTATTATCCAATATTTTTCTAATCCTCAAAACCATAAATCATGAGTACATTTCTTTCTGTTTCATGCGAAAATTCTATAAGGGATTTCCAGTCAGCCATCAATACAGATCTAATTTTATCTCTAATCAAAGAAGTTAATTTAGCCATCTCTGTAGATTCCATCATCTTCACCAGCCATTCATCCACTTTGGGTAATGTCAAACCTTTCCACTTTTGAACATATAATAGTGTCTCTGTGGGCATTTAAATTCTGTTTTTTTTTAAATAAAAGAAATCTCTTGGCCACTTTAGAACCCTTCCAGATAAGGGCGAATCATGTGAATTTCCAAGTATCATGTGAATTTCCAAGTATATTTTAAATAAGCAATTGGCTTGAAAATTTGCTGAATTGGAAATCTGTCCTTAAAATTCAACTGTAAAATGGAGCAGATGTATTCTGATCCTCTATTATAATCCCTAATCTTCCCATTACTGTAATAGGAACACATGGCAAATAACTTCTGCACTAAGTTTCTAAAATGTATTATTCAGGCATCTGGTCAAATATGTAATTAGCTGTGCCTGAACATCTAATCAATTTCAGAGAAAGAGGTATGCCTTGCTGAGAGTGAGGAGAGAGACATCAGAAAGATACAGGGAAAAAAACTGGAAACTTTTTTTTATTAGAATGCTTGATAGAGATGGTTTGAGCAATTGCATTGACCTCTCAGTCATTCTGTGACAGTTATATTAAGGAGTGAAATACAAAGAAAGCTATTAGGAAATGCCATTATATTGGGGGAAGGGGGAATTCAGTCTTTTCATTTTAACAGAATAACAGAGTTGGAAGAGACCCTTGGAGGTCTTCTAGTCCAATCCTCTGATCCAGCAGGAGACGCTATGCCATTTCAGACAAATAAATGCCTGGTCACTTTTTTAAAGCCTCCAGTGATGAAGCACCCACAACTTCTGAAGGCAAGCCATTCCACTGGTTTATTGCTCTCACTGTCAGGAAATTTCTCCTTGGTTCTAGGTTGCTTCTCTTCTTGATTAGTTTCCCTCCATTGCTTGCCTTCCACTTTTTTTTCTGCATTCTTTGTCCTCTTGAAAACTGTCCACCCAATCCAAGAGATGAAATTAATGAATTCCAAATCAGCTAATAGGAAGACAGGAATTCTCACTCAGGAATTGTGGAGGGAGCATTAATTTCTTCTAAACATCTTTGCCTGGTTATCTTGCGGAACATCAAGATTATTTTGACTTGTAAGGATGCCAACATTCCAATGAGAGACTCTATCTTCCTTGAACTGAAGTTATAACTCTACAGCAAGACAAAGGACAGAATGTGTACCAAGCTTTGGCACAGAGAAAAAAAAATGTTTGTACCTGTTGTACACAGGGAACTGGTTGTCTTCTGTTTTGCTTGCCATACCTGTGTGCCACACAAGTCATATCCAGCATTGGATTGTAATAATAAATGACGCCACTCCTGTTTGAAGGTCTTTTACAGATTCCCACCAGAACCACAAAAGCTCTTTAATGCTTGAATGACTGGGAAGAAAACCATGTCCTGTATCTTGCTTTCAGGACTATCCAGGACTTTCACTTCTTTTCCAAAACAAAGAAGAAGCTTTATTTGCTCAAAAATAATAAAGAAGGTACTATACAGAACGATGCTTGATCTTTTTATTTCTCCTCCTCTTTTAAAAACCCAGCTTCTGTTTAAATAACCCCATCAAATGGGAATGGACATATGAACAGGCATAGTTTCCATTGGGAAACTGTTAATATTTTTAAATCAAGCCAAATCAAAACATGCTAGCGAATTCCTGGAATTTTGGCATTCAGACAAATTTCAAAGTTGAAAACAAGTTGATGGCACATAATCAAATCAAAAATCAAGGGGGAAGTCACATCCCTATCAAGCCTGGCAGGGCAAGATGCTAAATGTATACAGCCAGCAAACACCACTCTCTCTAGTACTGATGTAAAATAGCCTGGTGATGAAATGTCTGCAAGAAAACAACCAAGTTCAAAGGGCACCAAGAACTCAATGGAATAACTATGTCCGTGGCTTCACTTTTCCTCTACTCTCACCAAATTGTTCCTGAGTTTCAATCAGAAACTTCTTGTAACTTAAATATATTTTAGATCCTTGAAAAGTGCTATCATATCATCCCTCAATCAACTTTTCTCGAGGCTAAACTTGCCCAGCTCCCATCATCATTCCTCATAGGATTTAGTTTCCTTTCCCTTTGTACTCTTGCCCCTTAGATGACATCTTTTTGTTTCAATGTTATTTAGACATATACAGGTTGAATCAAGAAAATTGACCAATGTTGAAGGGATATGACATAGGGTTTGGAAGGGCAGCGGAGTGCAACTCTTTGCATCAATGACTTCATCAGATGCTTCATCTGCCAACAATGAGGGTGGATTCTTTTTGGTACCTGTCTGCTACCAAGATTTAAGTGTGGTGAATCAAAAGCTAAAAATAGGTATCCTGTAATTTGTTCTTGGGGCAGTCTCTGTATGATTCATCCTGTTTTCAAAGAAGAGTAGATGGAGCAGCAATCTAATTAATCATGAGCACTTGGGTTTGACTCCTTAGGTGGTGGAAGCAGCATTACATTTCCATTTAGATCAAATGATTCTTACCAGGATTCTGAAGGAAAATTACATTTCCATTGTTTGATCAAAAATAATAGAGCCTTGGATTTTATTTTTAGGCTGGGCGGTGATCTGCAAAGTGGTTTTTTTTTTTTTCAAAAGGATGAATTCCACAGAGACATTATCCATAAATCACCGTTCCCTGAGAAATATTAAACGATAAGCTAGAGGGGTTTCCCCTAACGTTTTCTGTGTGCAGCTTGTGCCTTCTGGGGGTAGAGGAGAAGATAAATATGAAGCGCCTATAGAGTTGATGATGTCTTCCTGCTTGTAGAAATGAAGAGCTTTGGGGAAATAAGGCTTTTGGCAGATTTCTCATCACACTGAGCACAGGTTGTGTTCAATATGTCATGTACAAATGCAGCAGGAAAAAAAATAAGCACGAACATTTGTATACAGTTTCATTGCGTTTATCTTAACATATGGTACACAATTTATATACATTTGCATGTGGTATTTCTACGAATGGGACAACATTTTAAAACATCTTTGTACGTGGATAATTAGGGGAATGGAATGGTTTAGCTTCTAGAACGATTCACTATTCTGGTTTCCTTGCGTTGTCCCCTCTCTCCTCTGCTGTATATTTTTAATGTCTAGAATGTCAGGTGAAGCAAATTAAAGCTGGCATTGGCTTAAGCATTGCTTCTAATGGTCTCCGTTGTGCCTCCCCTGTGAAGTAAAGTGACTGTCAGAAATTACTTTCTTAGAGCTAAAAAAAAATAATGGAATAGGACTAGATACAATGTTCTGCATGGGGATAGCAACTGCTGAAATAATCATGATGACTTTTTCCTCTGATCACATTTTGATGGAAATAGGTGCACTCAAATTATCCCCCGCAAATAAGTCAGGATGAATAATCAGAAATGTTTCATCCTTGCAGGAAGGGCAATATACTTCCATTAAATATATCTGGAATATTTGATCATTACTGCTCATGAGAACTGAATTAGATGGGGTTCCAGATTGCAGATTGCAGAACTCAAGGTTGTAGAACTGAAAGCTGTGCTTTATGCAGAATAACAAAAATAACAGAATGATATTGCTTGTTGCACTTACACTAATTAATCTTTCTTCCAACATCTTTCCTCCCTCCTGTCTTTATGGAACAGATATAGGGCCCTGTTTTAACCAACACATGCATAGTCTTTACCAGGTTGAGCTACAAAAGCAGGGGTTGATTTCAGAATTAAGGTTTGCAGAGGAAGCTCTGAAAAGTCAAGCATAATATCCAATATGGTCAGGAGATTAGAAAAGCAGCAGATTCTATAGGAAAAATCAAGCAATAAACACCACCTCTTAGCTTTCCAGTTCTTGAATTAGTTCTATAAAGGCCAAAGAAGATAAGTCAAATCCAAAGTAGATTATAATCCCGTCATCTACACAAAGTAAGAAGTAAAATAGCTGAGCACAGCAACAGATTTATGTGACACATATCCTGAAGATTATTGAGGAATTAAGTAGTTGGAAAACTTTCCAGTGAAGTTTTTCCCTTTGTGGAGATGGCTAATATTCAAAATCACCCTAGTTCAAATAACAGTTCCTGAATTTATGCTGAAGAAATTAAAGCTCCTGCAGAGTTAATTCATACAGCAAGAGATCCAAGCTACAGATTCACCAAGAAAAATTGCATTGTCAAAAAAATTAGCAATTGCACATACATACATATACATGTGTACTCAGTAGATAAAGCAGTTAATGCATGCTTAAAAGGTAGAACTGGATTAGGCCAAGGGTATCCATGGGGCATGGCAAAAAAGAAAGAAAGAAAAAGAAATCAACATGATATCCATGATGGTCTGATTGTGGAAGACACAATTGAAGTTCTATTCGATTGGAGAACACATAATTGAGGTTCTTTTTGCTTTTTGATGTCATTTTGACAGACATAAAAACCAGGTGGAACATTAATTGCACTGTTGAGGCTACCATTGTGGTTTATTTTACCACACCATGCAAACATCTCTGGATTAGGCATACACAAAATCCCAAGCATCAAAGGAGTAAGAACACAGTCAGATTAACCCCAGCCCTAGATTTATTTGAGACAAAAATGCTATCTTCTGATCTGCCATTCTTGTGGAAGGGAAGATTTATATCAAGTTAAACCTCTCTTCCGTCAGCCTGCACAGATGGGAGCCTCAAGCTGTTTTGCAAAATGGAGGTTCCCTGGGCATTCAGTCTCTCTTTGTTCCTGCTTTCAACTCTTATTATCCACAGAGCATGAATTATCAAAACAAGAGCTGAAAGAGTAGAAAGAGCAAAACCTATCTATCCATAGTGACTCCTCCCCAGGACACTGCAGAGTTAGGGTGGGGGGGGGTCGGGTATTATGTTTCTAACAACTGTCAAAACAAAACCAAAAATGAACCCTGACAGCTGACCAGCCTTTGCAAATGATGCTGGGATGGCAGCCAAGATGGCTTCTCTCGATATAACTAGGCAGCTTTAGATTCTATTGATCATCTGCTGCTTCATTGCTTGGGGATTTTCTCCAGGAAAAGTAGCAGTCTGATTCAAGTGTATCACAAAGAAATCTTTCTCAGGCTTGTTAAAATGTATCTTTTAGAATTATTGGATCCGGAATGCAAAACTCCAGAAAACCACAAGATGGCGGCAAGGAGATGCAGAAAATTTTATATATATATACTGCCTTCTAGAGGTTCACCAGACTGTTGCAATCCAAATCTAGTGCCCTATTATCCACCTATCAAACATATACACACCAAAATCCTGTTCCTCTATAACAGGGCTGCTAAACTCATGGCCCATGGGCTGGATGCATCACATGCTGGCCACGCCCACACCCAGTTTAGCAAAGAGGAAAAAAATCATGATACGACATGTGATGCTGCCGTGACGCCACAAGTTTCACACCCCTGCTCTATAACTTCCCAGTCTATGCACAGTCCTGCATTAGCTCACAAGGTAGACAGTTGTTTTTAAACTGTGTCTTCTGATATTTTTGGCTTTCTACTTCTCAGCCCCATATTGTCAAGTAGCCCAACAGTAATGATTTACACAGGTACATCTTTTTTTTTTTGTACACAAGTCAACCAACAGTTGCAAGAAAATTTGGCTCCCCTTCTGTTTTTAACCCTTTCCCACTAAAAATTTGAACATTTTAAATGGTTGATTTGAGCTTCAGATTAGGATTCAGGGGATAGATGGAGAAAACTAGATCTCATTGCTTCTTCTAAGGTCTGGACAATCCAAATGGTTTGATTGATTCCATCCAATCATGTCTGGTTCTCAAAGACTGCCTGGGAAATCTCTGTTTTCTTAGCAAGGTTTTTCAGAAGTGATTTGCCATAGGTTCCTTCCTAGGGCTGAGAGAAAGTGACTAGCTCGAGGTCACCCAGCTGGCTTTGTGACCAGGATTAGAACTAAGGCAGGAGTAGAATTCACGGTCTTCCAGTTTTTAGTCTGATGCCTTAACTACTTTACCAAACTGCCTCTCAAAGGATCTATACTGCCTGCCAATCACAGAGGCAGATGCTGCACTTCCAGTCATTTTCTGCACCTGGAGTGGTTTTTGAAGCCTTCCTAGGTCACTACAGGTAGTCTTTGACTTACAACAGTTCATTTAGTGACTGAAGTTACAATGGCACTGAAAAAAGTTACTTACGACCATTTTCCACACTTATAACCATTGTAGCATCCCCCATGGTCACACGTTGTACATTTGGATCTTGACAACTGACTCACATTTATGATAGTGGCAGTATCCCCGAGTATTGTGATCTCCTTTTGAGACCTTCTGACAGGACTCAAGAAACCAGATTCATTTAACAACCATGTTATTAATTTAACAACTGCATTGATTCACTTAACAAATGTGGCAAGAAAAGTCCCAAAACCGGGCAAAACTCAGTTAACAAATTTCTCACTTAACAACATAAATTTTGGGCCCAATTGTGTTCATAATTTGAAGACTACCTATATACTGATATCATTGGGATTCAGGCTGCTGAGTAAAAAAAAACCACTTCAGATATTGTAACAAGCAAGAAAAATTGGATTATCTTTATGAATTGATTAACCCAGATTCCCAATATTGTAAGCTAGGATTGCTACTCGATTTCCTTTGGCTACACATATACATTATGTTTTTTTCAGATTCACTAGAGTTTTTAGTGAAAGGAACATTAGAAAAATCTACTCTTCAAGCATCTTTGGTTTCAATTCAGCAACATGCTGGGATATTCACATAATCATACATGGAATTGTATTTTTCTTATGCTAGTCTCATAGGAGTTTTCAGAATTATGTTCAGTGGCGTCAGAAGCTTAGAAACAGATCATTTTAAAGGGGAATGAAAATAATCCCCTATACATACATTCTAAAACTGTAAAGGTAGACTGGGGCTATTCTTATAGCTCTTATATTTAAAAAGATTAAATGTAATTGCAACTACACAGTATGTGGTTGCAGAACTTTGCAAACCACCTCCCTATGATCAGGAATCAAAACTTTGCAATATTCATGAACACATAGAGATCTATAACTGTGTTTTGATTATATTCAGCTAGTTTTTCATTCTAGAGTTTTTTCAAGGGGTTTAGATTAAAAGGAACAAAGCTAATACATATTTTCAGTTGGACAACATCCTCTCCCATAAAGTTAAGCCTAGTGCAAACTTTTTTTAAATTAACATGTATTTCAGGTAATAGTAAGTAGAGCACTGACTAACATGCACTTAAAACTGCCTTTAGCATATCCAGTTGAGGAATTAATTTTACTGATTAAGAGATTAATTATTTAAGCCATTGCAGTAATTGCTATGCAGTTTTGTAGAGGAAGATAATGATGAGAAACATTTAGCCAGATTTGTTTCCCTTTGATATTTTCTCATGCCAATATTACAGAGCTGAATTGTTTAAAGTAGCTGGTAGGAGTGATCCAGAGTTTAATAACTGTTTATGCATACCCACCACAATTTGGCATTTTCTTTTGGCCAGACATTGTGGTGTGACAGTACTAAATGCCACAGTGTGACATTGTTTAAAAATAAATATCACGACTAAAGAAAGCTGCTGTTTTTATTTAAAACACTGGGATCAAAACTGAAAAGAAATAAATTCTTGTTAGAAAAAGTTGTCACACCCTTCCCTACAACAGAGAAACACCTGAAGACAGGTGGGCAAGGAGCCTCTACTACAGATGTAAAAGAATTTGCATAACACAGAATAGAGCAGGATTCTCTTTCCAAGTTATCATCCAACTTTTTGTTGGTTCAGATTCTTTGTGTACTTGCAATTTGGGAGACCCACAGTCACACATTTCTGAATGTCAGTGTTTCTAAATAATGGATAGCACTAGGCACAAATCACGATAACATATAGTAATCTAGTTGGTTAGTTCCTATTTTTTGTTTCCCCCCCTTTTTTATACCTAGGAGGCGAGGGCTATATATTTATTTATTCAAATTTATTATAGCCGTTAAACTTCAATATTCAGCCCAAAGGGCTAAGCAATACAAGCAGTTCTTGCATTGACAAGGTGAGGAACCATAATAAATCCTAGCAGGAGATCTATGTTATTGTCTTGCATTAGAGATAGAAAGAACAGGAAGTGGGAACGGAACTGGAAAAATCTTTTTAATATTTTTTAACTCATTTACTGAGCCTCACAAATTACATCCCATCTGTCTCATGCCTCCGTGATGCATTGGGCTGTATTTTTTTTTTCTGATTTCAGGAAAAATGACTACTGTACATGGGCAGAAGCCATCCTCCTCTTGAAGTGAAGGCAGACAGTTTCTACAATCTGACTTCAAAGTGGAGTGCTGCTCCACCTACTGACATCACTTGGAATGCAACATTTTATTTATTTAACTTTTATCCCACCTTTACGATATTTTGATCAATTTAAAGCACCATGCATATCTAATGTTCCTGTTTCCTGTTTTCTCATAACAATGTTCTGTGAGGTTAGTTGGACCGTGAGACAATAACACAAAGTTTGTGTGTAAGGTGGGATTTGCTCTCATGCTCCTCTGGTTTTCACCCCAGCACCTTAATCACTACACCAAACTGGCTCCCTCTTCGTTAATCTTCAGTTCTATAGTGAAATACCTCTTTGAAGAAATATTTGGATAATGGCTGTGATCCAGAAGAATAAATGTACAATAAAATATGCAGCATTATATTAAACAAATGTGTGACTGGATAGGATGAGATAAAAACAATCAAAGAAGGTCACTGATAATAATAATCATAAATGAGTGATTATTGACTCAAGCATGCTGCATGATAAACAAACATAATTTTATCTGCTATGCCATTCTTGATTAGTTTCTTAATATATAATCCTATCTTTCTATTAAAAATGTTAGTGGCACCAGCAATTTAAAATAACATACACAAAAATATGTGAAGTATATATACGAGAAATATGAAGTGCAAAAATATTCTTTACATTAGAAAATAATAAATTAAAAAAAATAAAATCATTGCTTGATAAAAGCCATCTTTAAGAAAAAGCTCTCTCTCTGTCTCTCTCTCTGTCTCTCTCTCTCTCTCTCTCTCTCTCTCTCTCTCTCTCTCTCCCATCTATCACTATCTATCTCTCCTCACCCCTTTCAGTAATATATGTCTTCGTTCCTCAATATCAGGTCCTCTACCAGAGGACTGGAAATTTGAGTTTCTGAACAGTATCTTAACTGTTCCCAGCTCTGTGCTCTTCTTGACAGTGAGGTCTGATGTTCTTCTTGGGATCTGTTGGAGTCACTCTCCCACCTTAGGAGTTACAGCCCCAAATGCTCCTTCTAGCGTTGGGATCATTTTGGCCTTTACTTTCCAATTCTCTCCAGTTTCTCCTTCAGACCATGGTACTTCTCCAGTTTCACATACTTTCTGATGTTGCTGTCACTTGGCACCACTATGTCTACCACTACTGCTGTCTTGTGGACCTTGACAACTACTATGTCTGGTTCATTGGCCAGGAGCTACCTAAGTGGGTAGGTACTTTCTGTGGAATCTCCCATCTGGACTAGCCTATCCAGATGTTCATGTATATAATGACAGCTACCTGGTTATGCTGTTCGGTGTATGCTCTTCTTGTCTGTGTCTTACATCAGACTGCACTTCAGGTCCTTCTAGTATGCCCCTCTGTTTCTATGCATCTGGCTCTAATCCCTGTTCTAATGCTGCTATGATTAGAGCCTCAGTGTTGTCCTTTAGTCTAGCCTTTATCAGTCAGTGGTAGGATTTCCCAATGTCAGTCCCTTCAGTTTTCTGCTGATTTCATACAAGTTCTTGTTTTGCTATGGCACCTCTTCTGCTTGGTCTTCCTCCCATATCTGCCGTGCCTCAGGCCTTTCTCGGTAGCTTATCTTTGGATGCTACCTTATTGATGTGCTACTGGATTCTGGGCTCCTGGAAACTCACTAGACCTCTCCTATCTTCTTTCTGACTGGTCTACAATCTGGATATTGGACTTGGGATGGAAACCTCCATACATTATGAAGATCTTCTAGGACTTCACTTCAGCAGCCTCCATGTCCCTCTTTGGCCAGCTTACTATACTAACAGGGTGTCTAATGGTTGGCAAGATATACATATTGATGGCATGTATCTTGTTCTTTCCATTGAGAAGGCTCATCTTTCTTTTGGTGATACTTACAGTTCTATCTTCTTTGCTACCTCATCATTCCTATGTGACTATGTGTAGAATATCAAAGTCCACAATTCAGTTTTAACTACCTTCCCACACTTTACAACCATCCAGCCACACTTCTCCAGTCCAAATGACATCCAAATGTCCCCACTGTAGATTTGTGTAGGTGGGTCAGTGAATCAATGTCATCCATGGATAGGCCATGGTTATTGGTAGTTCCACTCTTGAACTTGTATTAATATCCAGTGATTATCTATCTGAGAGGGTTCAAGCCTTTGCAGAACAGCAGTGAAGACAGTTAATCTCCATGTTATATAGCACACTCAATAACCACTTGTGCGATCTGCTTTGACTTGACTTCTGGTGCTGTCTTCCATAATTCCATTGAGTTCTTAGGGAAGGTCTTTAGTGTCCTCTTGACTTTGCATAGCACCAGACAATCACAGATCCATGTGTATGGCATTGAGTTAAGATCTTGAGTCTTGAGCAACTGTTCTAGCTATGAACAACTGGTATTTTGAATCTCTGGTGTTATTTCCAATGCCTTTCTTGAGTTGTCTCATGTACTGGCCCATTTGGTCTTATAGCTTGGCATCTGTGATGCTTGGTAGGATTTTCCATATTGTGGAGAGGCAAGTTATTGGCCGGTCATTAGATGATGCTGTTCCTTTGTGGGAGGCTTTCATGTTAGCACTGCCCTTCCTTGTGCTAGCCAATCTTGGTGGGAACCTGCTAGTAGCTGGTTTATCTGTGCTATCGGGGCCATGGTGGCTCACATGGTAAGATGCTGGGCCGGCGCACTGCTGAGGTTGACAGCTTGGCAACTCGACTCCCGTGACTGAATAAACCACGGAGGGACAAGAAAGGAGCCTCCTCCAATTGCCTACCAGCATTCAGGCGTCCCGCAGATAAATATAACACCACCTGAAAAAATTCCTTTCACGGAGGCACCCAGCCATACACTAAATAAATAAATAAATAAATCTGTGCTGTTAGGTGTTCATGCACTGCTGTTAGTTTCTTTGGCCAGTAGGTATGGATCAGGTCAGGGCCAGGCGCTGTCCAGCTCTTAAGATTCTTAGCCTGCTGTTAGATGTCTGCTGCTGTGATGGTGACTGGTTTTAGGAGATTGATGTTCTCTGCTCTCAGGCCCTGCAGCCACTTTGCACTTGTGTTATGTGAAAATCTCTCTACTGCATATCTTTTGGATGAGCTTTGCTTCCAGAAGAGCCTCTGCTGCAGATTTTAAAATACAAACAGGTTCACAAGGAGAGATATGAGTCTTGCTGTAGCAAGGATTTTAATGACTACTAGTAGTAGTACTTTATTGTCATTCCACCTCCTACAACAAAGTTAAATGCCATCTTCAGTATACATTATACATAAGAAAACTATAAAAAATAAAACAAAAACACACATCCTTCACATTCTATGGAATTGAATTGAAAACCCCTGATATTGCATTAATATTGCAGTATACAGTAGACTAACACTTTAAATCAGCATTTCTCCATCTCAGCAACTTTAAGAAGTGTGTATTTCAACTCCCAGAATTCCTCAGTTGGACT
>JANHJO010002169.1:113878-124231 GCA_032468235.1 Pseudoxyrhopus heterurus | reverse complement strand
CTGAGGTCAGTAAAATGAGGACCCAGATTGTTGGGGGCAATATGCTGACTCTGTAAACTGCTTAGAGAGGGCTGTAAGCACTGTGAAGCAGTATATAAGTCTATATTGCTATATTTCATGATACATGGCATTGTTCCCTGAATTTTTGTTGGTTCAACAATCACCTATGGATTGCAGTAGTTATTTTGAAGAGCTATTGTAGAACCTTCCTCTGTTGACCCCCAAAGTTTTTTTTAAACTTGTTATAAACCCTTTCTCTTTCTTTCTGTCAGGGCACACAAATCTCTGCAGGGGCGGAATAAATGAAGAAACGCCCATCACAATATCAAGATGCAAAGCCTTACATAATTGTCTCCTGACATTGGATGCATGGACACAGGGGTCTACTGGAAATCACAGTGCCAGAAAATGCCAGAAAAAAATAATGAATTGTTTCAAAACGATTCTTTAAAAGTGATCAAATAACTTAACAATTGTGGAGTACAAGCCAGTTTATTAATCAATAGTCAAATAATCAATAGTGCTAATCAGCATTTCTGTGCAAATGTTAAGATACATAGAACGATATTCACTGCATGAGTACAATTGAGGCAGAGTCTGTTTTTTGAAAGCAATAGACTCTGAACCAAATACCAAAGTACTGAAGAAAAAAATAAGTGGCAAGACCACCTTATTCAGGAAGAAATTTGTTCAATAATATTTTAATGAGATACGTTCATTGATCTAAATCAGAGAAGTGCAACTGAGTTTCATGTTGCTATACATCATTCTTTGTTTTGTTTACCCTAGATCAGTTCCAGATCTACATGGCTCATAACGTTATTGCTTAGCTTTATTTATTTTTTTGTATCTTCTATTTGTTTCTAAAGGAGATACAGCTTGTCTGCCAATATTTATGGTTTGAGAGTATTTGCCCCAAATGATCTGTAATCTGCAGGTTTTGTGCTATCCCTCTAAATGGTCCTCTATCTTAAGCTATTATATCAGGCAAGTTTGTCTGCACTAAGGTTTTCACTGCTTTTTTACTTCAGACCTGAGTGCTGTCTTGTTTTGTTACAGGTAATCTTCATTAAGCAACCACAACTGAAACTGGTAATTTGATTGTTACGTGAAGCAATTGCTAAATGAAACTGTAGCTATGCTTACAATCTTTCTTCAGCTGTCCTTTGCTTTACAGATGTGCAAAGATTGTAAATGCAAGAACTCGTCATAGAAACAAAATTATTATCACCACTGTAACTGCAAACGCATTGTAACTGCAGTCACTGTACAATGCAGTCGCTAAGAGAGGACTGCCTATATTTGAGAGCACTCCAAGGGAAGGTGATAGCTATACTTTACTTTGCCTATGGAAAGTCTGTGGTCAATCCCTGGCATTTTCAGAAATGATTGAAAAAATGGCAGCCTGAAGGTGTGAAGATCTGTTGCTAGGTTTGACAAACATTTATTGGAATAATCGTAGCCCAAGCTCATATTTTCTTTGGTGTTCTCCAGGTTCAGGAACAACTGCATTAAAGGGTAGATGTTTTTCTATAGATTCTAGTGCAATAGTTCAATATTTATTATGTGTGCGGATTTTAATTCTTCGGGATGATCCAAATCAAATCACATTAAGAGGCACAGGCTTCTATTCCAGCAATTGAAATGATGTACTTTTATACAGGAACCAGATATGTAAATGTTTGCTTAGAAAATTATATATCTTAATTCTCGCCATGTGTATTTAAAAATCACTCTGAGATCTGTAAGACTGAGTCCACACACAGAGATGTAAAAAGAAGCTATCAAAATTTCAAATAGTACAGGACTTGAGGGGGGAAAAAACTTCTTTTTTCAAACAGGGATTTCATCAAGAAGAACAGGCATTTTACTTCAATGTTCTGTAAGCAGAAATTCTTGTTTTTAGCCCATAGTATTTAGATTTTCTCACAATATCTCTTGGGTCTGAACAAATCTAAGAAATATAGATGATAGGTACAAAAGATCAGCACCTTAGTTTGAAGCAAGCCTACTCACTGGTTGAAAAATTAAAATAAAAGAGAGGGGAGAAAGAGAGCCTGTTGCTGCAGATAGAGAATAATAAATCAAATAACATTCTCTAGGAGAATGCCACAAGGAGGAAGAAGTGGATGAGGAAGAGGAAGAAATGTTCATATATGGGAGAATGAGAGGAAGAAGGAAATAATGTGGGATGATCCTGGAAAAGAGGATGTTTAAGACGGACAGATAGCTAGAGTGTTCTTGAGAGGGTGTGTGTGTATGTATGTGTATATATACATATACACTATATATACTTATATCTATAAATATCACATATTACAACAACACAACATAATAGAATAGAATAATAGAATAGAATAATAATAGAAGATTAAAAAATAATAACCAAGCTAGGTTGAAAAGCATTTTTTTCTTACTCTGCCCTTCAGAACTACAGAATACCAGAGTTGGAAGAGACCTTGGAGATCTAGTCCAACCACCTGACCAAGGAGGAGACCCTATACAATCCAGCGATTGCCCAGTCTCTTCCTAAAAGCCTCCAGTGATGGAGCACCCACAACCTCTGATGGCAAGCTGTTCCATTGGTTAATTGTTCACACTATTAAAAAAAATTATCCTTAGTTCTAGGTCTTCTTGATTAGTTTCCATCCATTTTTTCTTGTCTTGCCTTCTGGTGCTTGGGAAAATAGGTTGACCCCCTCTTCTTTGTGGCAGCCCCTCAAATACTGGAACACTTCAATACTCTAACCAGGGACTTCTGCAGGAGGAATTTAAAAAAAGTCAAGGTGGCAGCTGCAACTGCATGATCAAAGCCCCATCCTTTTGCTCTGTTGATCCTAAGTCCAGGTCAATACAAAGCTTGACCCAGCATGGAATGGAATAGTTTTGTTTATCAGTCTGAGATGCTGCATCTCCAGTATACAGTTCAGGAGCTCAGTATGCTGGAAAGAAACCCACTATACCTCACAAGGGGTGAAGAGAGTATCATTGTGTACTTGAAGCAAGAGGGGGAACAAACATTGGAGTCATGATATCTGTCTATTCCAAATTAGTCAGAATATTGCAATTGGTAACCCCCTCCAGAGCTTTTCAACCGTTGGCAAAATTGGGGCAAAACAATTGTACTACTCTGTGGTAAAACAGAGTATCTATATTTGCACACCATATATCACATCAGATCTTCTGCTGAATGTTCAGACAACAGTTTCTCTATAATTAGATTTAATAAACCAGATTTTAAAGGAATAAAATTCAAAATCCCTTGAATGTTGCAAAAGATGGAAGTTTTTATTCTTATAATGTGAAACTTTTCAATGAAAAATGATACCAGTAACTGCCTTTTTTCATACTGGATGTGAGAAGATGGAAGAATATTTTTCCCTGACTGGCTGAACAGGGACCCAGTCTAGACTATTTTTTGTTTTATCTCAACATAGTTCAATTCTGGGTTTAAATGCTTGAGTAAGTAAGTACAATATCTCTTTCTTTTACTTCCCTCATCTCTATCTGGAATACCATCAGGACATACCATACATCAAACATAAGATCTGATAAGTTTTTGTTGAAATATTAGTAAGTTTAAATTTAATCTTGCAGGATATAAGAAGCAAAACAAAAATACAGTATTTGAAAAGAAAAACAGTTACACATCAGAAAGGAAACCTTCTTTGTAGGTATTTATTTATAAAATTTAAATCTGTTATGACTGGGTAGCTAATTACTAATTATTCAAATATAATTGTTGAACATTCAATACTAAATATCTAAGCGATTCTAGGAAGGAGAGGTCTTTGGAACAAGGCCTGTCCCTTTTGATATAAAGCAACAAAATTGGTCAATTAAGAGGTAAAATAAAATGCAACAAAAATATATGTTAAGGTTAAAACCGATCTCCAGTGCAAGTGAGCTTAATCAAAACACATTCCAAATTTTAAAAAAGTCCTTTTGCTTGCTATGTGGGAAGAAGAAGAAATGTTATCTACCTCTTTTGATAGGCCATGCTAATGCCAAAAAGTGATCCACCTCTGCTCTACATTATGGTATGTAGAAATTAATATCTGCTGCCACTTTTAATACTTACAGAAGTACAATATTTTGAACAAATGAAAAAAGCAGCTGATCCATGGTTATGATCTTGATCTCTTCTGGAGACTTCTGGATCTCTAGAAAGTAGTAGGCTTGGTCAATTTTTACTCCTTATTAAGTTCTTAACTTGCTAGCATGAGTTCTCCAGCATAACTCAAATACATTTTTGTATTTGAATGCACATAACACACTACTCTAAGCTGCCTATAAATTACAAGATTGCCTGGTCATAACCCATATGGACAGGCCACAGCCCTTTACTACTCAGCGGATACCACACAGCAGCCCACACAGGTGATCCTTTTCTTGACCAATTCTTTGACATATCTGGACGTTGACATGAGTTGAGCAATAGGATTGGAATGAAATAGGTCTCAAAAAGCAAACTTTACTGCCTTTTTGGGTAGCACTGACTTGGCAGGTTTAATGGCAAACAGCTGAAATTTCCACTGACATTTTTTCAGTGATTCCTTGCTGAAAAGATTTCTCCCTCAGCAGGCTCAATATTGGCTCAATGACTCTTCATGAAGCTGTTGTACAAAAACAGCTTTCTAACCTGCTGCAATTCAGTGCTTTATTCCAGTAAGTTGTCACCTGAGGAAATCGCCTGTTGTGTGTGTCTGTATGTTTAATATAATAGAACAGTCAGGGGCCCAATGTTAGAGAACTTCACTAAATTACCTCAAGTGAAGTATAGTCAATATGTCTGAGAAGCTTGTCAAAGGTTTATAAGAAATTATAAGTACCAAAAATAGATGCTCTGGAAACTGGTAACTATTAGGTTATTCTAAAGGTCAGGATTTGCTGGATGCTATATACATAAAGCACGCTTAATACTCTGAAAAATCTGAAAGTCCTGGTTTTTCAAAACCTTTAACGAACTCTATTTTATGGACCAGTGAATACATGCACATGCAACACACACAAATGCATAAACGCACTATTAAGTAATTCAAGTGGTGGCTAACAGAGTTATCTAAATTAATGCCACCTAAAATTCTACTTGAGAGCCAGTTTGGTGTTCACACTAGGAGCCAGGAGACTGTAAGTTCTAGTCCTGCCTGAAGCCCAAAGCCAACTGGATGACCTTTGGCCAGCCCCCCCTTGTGAGCTCTTAGAAAGAGACAAAAGCAAACCAGTTCTGAAATCCTGCCAAAAAACCTGCAATGGCTTATTCCATGTTGCCATGACTTAAAGGTGCCCCCCACCAGGGTTACCCTTTGTCATTTTACCATACTATATCAGAAAAAATAAAATCTAAGCCAGCTTCCTACTTCTAGGTAGGCCAATCTAATGGGCAGGGGAAGTGAACTGATCGCCAGTCAACCATTTTTAAAACCTTGCCAGCAAATACTAGATAGCTGGGTGTGTGTCTGTGAAGGTAGCTCAAAGAGAGCTTAACTCCCCACTTTTGAAGTCATTGGGAAGATTAAGCATAATAGCTTAAGGGTGAAAGACCTGTTAGGATCAATTCTGGAATTTCGCAGGGATCAAAGAGAGTTTGGATCCAGGAAAATAAAACGTTCCTCTGATAAACCTCCGTAAGAAATTGACTTATTACACTACTGTATAATGATGTAAAAGTACAGTGTAGGACAGTGGTGTCGAACCTTTTTCAGTTTGTGTGCCCCCACCCACAATGCAATGCCCCCTACTCCCTGCACACGCGCATGTGCATGTGCCCCCCATGCATGTGCTCGTGCCCCCCCGTTTTTAGCTCAAAAAAAAGCATTTGTGCATTTTTTGAGCTAAAACCAGGGGGGGTGCATGCATGTGGGGTGTGTGTGTGTGGGGGGTGTGTGTCCCCCCTGCACCCCCCTGCACACATGTGTGCATGCCCCCCTTGCTTTTAGCTCAAAGAAACACAAAAACATGTTTTTTGTGCTTTTTTAAAGGTAAAATCAGGTGGGGGCACGCATATGTGTGCAGGGGGGCGGGGTCTGTGCATGCACCCCCACCCCACACATGCATGTGCCCCCAACCCCATTTTTTTATCTAAAAAAAGCACAAATAACAGCTGTTTTTCACGTAGGTTTGAGACCATGGGTATAGGAGATAACCGATTGAGCTCAAGGGAGGGGCCAAATGGGACATCAGTCATGACCACTTTGAATTCCTTTGACTCTTATCTATCACCAATTTGTTTTGGCCATTAGTAGTTCAGATTCTTGTAGAGAGGTTAAGTTTGCAATAAATCTTCATAACCATTTCAACTGCCTGGATCTTTTGATTTCCCTGGCACTTGACAACAGAATGGGACCGAGCAGCTCTCTTTTTCCCTACCTGGTATCACAATTTTAATTTTGTTTGGCATTTGTATAATTAATTGTATTTAAACATTTGAAAAGTTCTTTTAAGGCAAATTAAGTTCTCCAATATCATCTACTTAAATGACATAATGCCTGATTCCAAACCTAATCAAGAATGTGGTTATATAGTTCAAATGGTTATAAAGATTTATTGCAAGCTTAAGAGTATCCAATTACTCTTGCTAAGCATGTTTAATATACAGACTCAAAAGAATGAAAATGACCATTTTCAGTCAGTGGGAAGATCTCAGAAAATATGATTCTGTAAGAAGGTTGCAGTAAATTCATCTAGAACAGGGGTGTCAAATTCACGACGACACGTTGTCACGTGACATATCACAACTTTTCCCCCCTTCGCTAAACTGGGGTTGGGGGTGGCCAGCGCATGATGCATCTGGCCCACGGGCCACGAGTTTGACACCTCTGACCTAGAAGAAGAAATTATCAAGAAGCATAGAAAGATAGGAAGAGCAAATAATTAGGGAAATAGAACTGGTATCACAATATTAGGAGATTAATACAAGCAGTGTGATTTTGGTACAGGCAAAGTTCCAGCAGTAGTTTTGGGAGACAGCAGAAGAATTGTGGTTAGCAATTATGATGCAGGAAAGCTATATGGTCTTTTACTAATGATCTTGTGAAGAAGTCCAAGTTTAACTTAGCCCAGGGCTAGTGGCATGATATTGGACCCATTCCTTTTGATTGTAAGTTGTACTCTGCAGAAAGGGCTGCTTACTTAGATTCTTATTTAAAAACAAAACCGAAAAAAATATTGGGCACCCAGGAGAAACTGACTTACTATTTTTCAGGGAACGACCTACGTATTACTCTTGCACCCTTTATTTCAAAGAGCAGTTCAAATCAGATTGAGGTTAATGGTAGGGGTGATGACTTACTATGAACACATCCTATTGTTTTCTTTGTATCTATTTGTATATTTCTATTAATGTTACATATTTGATATGGTAAAATGACTTAACCAATAAAATTTTTTAATAATAAAAAGATAGTGGCATGCAATCTGGATGTGGCACCTTGGAAGTATCGTGCGTGAAGATTTAGTAAAAGCACCTTGGAAGTATCGTGCGTGAAGATTTAGTCATAACTCCCTAAAGAAGTGACACTTGTCAAGCCACTGTACAAGCCAAGGGAAGTCATGGCTCTCTAAAGGCACTGATAGGTTCAGTGAACACAACCACAAGACCTCTGAAGCTCATTTTCTGCTTCAGATCCAAATAGCTGCATGTGACTGGTTGGGAATGAAATTATTTTTTGGGGGGAGGAGAAATTTGGTAGAAGTTTGATACATTTGGCCTGTGATCAGCACCTGTCTAATCAGTATCCTTTCTTTACACTCCCTATAGCATTTTTAGTTGTAAGCATGCAAGCGTATGCTATTATCATTTGCACTTTTTCTAGACTTCTTTCTGGGTTTTGAATTGTTCTCATTACAGTTAACTTTGAATCTTTTAAACTCTGATTTTGTGATATTCTTATTCCCTTGTTCAGTAAAATATGATCCAGGATAAAAAGAGAAAGGTTTTGGTCTCTTTAGATAGTATCAATGGCAGCAAATATAGATTATAAAGGGTGGGGAGGAGAGAAGAGATGAGAGAGTATTTCAGGGACAAATGAAGCATAAGATGGGATCTTTGCCTCCATGAAAAAATCGGCAATGATAGTACAACTTTCCATCCCGGCTGCTTTTCTTCTAAGAGCTCTTTGCCATTCAATCGTAATCCTCTTAGATCGATGGGATGTCAGGTAAAGTTATGGTAGGACTCATATTTTGCTTTCCCTCATAGCAGGCCATCAGATTTGCTAGGCTTCCAGCAATTCTTTGCCTTGTTGAGATAAAGAAAAGTTCCATTCCATGGAGATGGTGGCTATTCCTATATCAGCTGCTGTTTAAACTGCCATGAGGTAATTAAATTGCTATGACACAATTATGTACACAAAGGGCACATTATTACTTTTTGCTCTTTAGGATAGGCTTAATGTCCAAAACTGCAGTATAGGCTGTTCTCATGTTTTTAGCAGAACATGAACATGACCGCTGAAGCACTTTTCTAGTAGTCATTTTGTTGAAGGGCCTTGGTGGCGCAGCGGTTAGAGAGCTTGTAATTAGCTTGTAATTAGCAGCAGCTGCCTGCAATTTAGCAAGTTGAAATCTCACCAGGCTCAAGGTCTACTTAGCCTTCCATCCTTATGAGGTAGGTAAAATGAGAACCCAGATTGTTGGGGGCAATATGCTGACATTGTGAACCACTTAGAGAGGGTTGCAAGCCCTGATAGGAGGTATATAAATACAGTGCTATTGCTATTGCTATTTATGCATGAGACAAAAATGAGATGGTAAAGTGAGAGACTGGACTGAGCAACATCAAATTTAAAAGAATCAGAGTTCAAATATTTCTCCATTTGAAAAATCACCCTGAAAGGGGGAAAAAAAGTCAGCCATAGTGATAGATAGATGGGTTCTTTCCTTTGCCAATATAAAGCTTTGGTTTATGGTGCTGAATGTATTTCTCCTGATATCAGCAATTAAGTATCTGATGCTGCAGTTTCTCGTAGTGCTATTCATTAACAGTTGCTGCTCACCCATGCATTGAATTTGGGTGACAAGTGTGCAAAACTACTCAGTCAAGAAAGGGGCAATGATGCCCACACCATTTTGCTCCCCAAAAGGTGAGAACAAGAGTCCCATTTCACGCCCGTGATGCCCACATTCTTACCTGGTCGACTTTCATGATCCTCTTAGCTTTCGTATTTAAATAATAATCTCCCCAGAGAGTCTTCAATAATATTGATGGTTTGATTCCCATCTTCTGGCTGTACAGCTTAGCAAAATGTTCAATCCTGGGAAAACAAAAAAACAAAATAAGTCACGGGAGAAATCCATTTAAATGAAGAGTCTTCATAATGAGGCATGCGTTGTCCACCTGCGCTGTAACCAGCTGGAACACCACTTCTCTGCAGTGATTGAAAAACAGCATTTTTGCAACTTTACTGAGAACTCACATAATGTAAATGTGTTAAGTATACACTTTCAACAGATACTTTATTGAAAGGATATCTATTAGCATGCATGCCGCTAACTCTCGCCCTACTTCACACATGCACCTTTGACAGGTGTAGGTCTTGTCTATTGTCTGGATGTGCATGCAGGGCTGGGGATAAGTAGACAATGCAGGTACTCATGAGCTCAGCAAGATACACACACACACACACACCCTTCTAGCTGCCACTGCCACATTCTCTTTCAATCTTTATTTAAGTTCCACCTCCTCCTGGCTCTGGTCCCAGATCAAAGGCTAATCTAGTTGTTATCTATTACTAGGGAACCTGTTGTATGTTTGTATTATTTGCAACTCATTGGTTGTTCTCACACACTTTCAGTCCAGGCTACCTTTTTATAGACTTGGACTAAGAATAACTTCTATTTTCACTTTGAATGTACACTAATCGGCATACATTAAAATGAAATTTCGTTGCATACAGCTCTCAAAAGGGTCAGCCACCTCCAATATACACTACATAAACGTGACAAAATAAATACAACGTTGTGCATATACCCGCATATATTATATGACACAGAGAAACAACAGAGCCTAGTTTGGATGTATACATGTATATGGCAAGAAAAACAAATCTTGCGAGTTTGCCAAGCGGAGGGCATAGGGAACAAAGCTGTTACAGAATCTGGTAGTCCTGCTAGAAATACTTTGAAGCCTCCTCCCAGAGGGGAGCAATACAAACAGACCATACAGTGGGGTGTGTTGGGGTCTCTAACAATGCTTATATGGGTTTTAGCTGTTTTATTTACTCTTTTTGCCAATGTTGTAAGCCGTCTTCTGGAATGGCAGACTGTATGAAATTGAATTGTTGTTGTTGTTAGTTGCGAAGTCGTGTCCGACCCATCGCAACCCCATGGACAACGTTCCTCCAGGCCTTCCTG
>JANHJO010002169.1:57788-70326 GCA_032468235.1 Pseudoxyrhopus heterurus | reverse complement strand
GGCTATGAGCGCCTCCACCTGTTTGTTGGACCCGTGCCCATCCTGGCTGGTTTCGGCCAGCAGGGATGTGACACGAGACTGGCTCCAGGCATTGGTCAACACTTCATTGAGAGAGGGGTCCATCTTGCTGATGTTGAAGGAGGCAGTGGTGAGACCCCTCCTCAAGAAGCCATCTCTGGACCCAGCTGAGCTGAATAACTTCTGTCCAGTCTCCAACCTTCCTTTGTGGGGAAGATTGTTGAGAAGGTGGTGGCACTCCAACTCCTATGGACCCTGGATGAAGCTGAGTATCTGGACTCCTTTCAGTCTGGGTTCAGGCCCGGGTACAGCACTGAAACTGCATTGGTCGCACTTATGAATGATCTCGGGCGGGCCCGGGACAGGGGTTCTTCCTCTGTCCCGGTGCTCCTTGACCTCTCAGTGGCTTTCAATAACATCGACCATGGTATCCTTCTGGAGCGGCTTAGTGATCTGGGAATGGGGGGCACCGTTTTACAGTGGTTCTCCTCCTACCTCTCTAGCCGCTCACAGTCGGTGTTGGTGGGCGGACAGAGATCAAGCCCTAGGCCCCTACAATGTGGGGTGCCACAGGGCTCCTTTTTAACATCTACATGAAACCACTGGATGAGATCATCCGATGACACGGAGTGGGATATCATCAGTATGCTAATGATATCAGTTGTACATCTCTACACTGGGTCTGATTAGTGATGCAGTGGATGTGATGTCCCGGTGCCTGGCAGCTGTAGGGGTCTGGATGGGAAGGAACTTGCTCAAGCTTAACCCAGATAAGACCTAGTGGCTTTGGGTTTTGCCTCCCCACGGTCCAGTTGATTCTCCCTTGCTAACACTGGGGGGGGGGAACTTTTCCCCCCTCAGAGTGGGCACGCAATTTGGGTGTCCTTCTGGATCTGCAGCTGTGATTGGACCAGCATTTGGCAGCTGTGGCCAGAGGGACCTTTGCATAGGTTCACCTGATACACCAGTTGCGGCCCTTCCTGGACTGGGAGTCTCTACTCACAGTCACACATGCCCTTATCACCTTGAGGTTGGATTACTGCAACGCGCTCTACATGGCGCTACCCTTGAAAAGTGTTTGGAGGCTGCAGTTAGTCCAGAATGCAGCCGCGCGAGCAATAGTGGGTGTACCTTGGTACACCCATGTAACACCTCTCTTGTGCAAGCTGCACTGGCTTCCAGTTGGCCTCCGAGCCCAATTCAAGGTGTTGGTTATGACCTTTAAAGCCCTACATGGCTCAGGGCCAGGTTATCTGCGGGATTGCCTCCTACCACCATTTGCCTCCCAGTGCCCAGTCAGATCGCACAGGGTTGGCCTGCTGCAGGTCCCATCAGCAAAACAATGAAAGCTGGCAGGCCCGCGGGGGAGGGCCTTCTCTGTGATGGCTCCGATCCTATGGAACGATCTTCCCCCAGAGATCAGGACCATTTCGGCCTGATACCCTTCCTCAAGGCACTCAAGACCTGGCTGTGCCAGCAGGCTTGGGGCTGAATTATATGTCGAGATAATGTTTTTTAATCTGTTGATGTTGTTTTAATATGTTGTACGCCGCCCGGAGTCCTTCGGGAGTCAGGCGGCATATAAATTTTATTAAAGATTACTCTTAATAGATGCTTCTTTATATGTTGCAACTTTCTCAACTGCACTTTCCTTTTTGGATGTATCTTATCCAAACAGTTCTTTCTGTAATTTTTTTTTTAGTAGAGAATATTGGGTTTTACTGGATTCTCAGTACTCATAGATATTCCTACTAAAACAAGATGATTTTAAAAATTTAAGCCAATGTGGCAGTACATTGCACATTTACTTCCAAATTCTAGTTTAGCACATTAGGGATAATTTTAATTTATTTATTTCATGATGCCTGTCTATCCAGTATCCTTCATTTTCATTCTTGCTATTATAAAATCCATTTTTTTCTCAAAGCATATGATCCAGCATCAAATAGCAATACCTATCATGTAGAATAAACCTGAATCAAGACGGAGAAAAGTTCCCTTCCAATTTATAAAATTACTGGAAGGAAATGTTAAAGTCAGAAATCTCCAAAGATATTATAATGTAATACTCATCATTCTTATCTATGTTGAAGGGGGATAATGGGAGTTGTGATCTGACACATCTGAAGGGTATCAGTATGAGAGGTAGGTCTCATGTGGTCATAAACAAGCATACTGGATTTGGCCATTGAAAAACAAGAAAGAGTCCGAAACAGTACCTCATACTTCTAACCTTTTATATAGAATGAACACAAGAAAGAGAAGAAAGGATTTGAACATTGTATTATAATTAGAACTCACATTTGATATGTAACGGTTGCCAGAATTCTTTATAAATGATTTTTTAGATTTGCACACTAAATCAAAATATTTTATTTCTTTACTTTTCAAGTGTGTATACTGTGGCAATTGAATCAGACTCTCAAAAGTAAACAACAGCAACAAATGATAATTATAATCTAGGAGTCAATAAAATGTCTACAATAAGGGATAACATACAGTAAGTCAAAATAAAAAAAACATAATTAATCAATCACCCAAGCACCATAAAAACATCAATCATCAAGAATACAAATAATATTATCTATGATCATTTAGATCTTGTATCATTGTATACCTGTTCTTCTGTTTCAGGCCAATTTGCAATAGCAGTATTTATGGAAGTCTGTATAATTAGAGTAAACTCTGTCCATGCCTATGTCTCGATTGCTTCATCCAGTAATGGAAAGTGATAGAGTCACAGAATTAAGTTCAACCACATTTTTTCCCTTTTTTGCATCTCTTTCCATCCAACTTTCCCTATGTATAAAAGTGAAATGTAAAACATACAAAACTATATGTGTTTTCTATTGCCTTAATTCTACAGTCTATTGTTATCATTTCTATATTACTATACCAGTAATTATAACAACTACAAGCACTATTCACTTAGTATTACTATATTACATGCCATAGTGATAATATTATGGAACAATGTTTTCTTTGTACAAACACTGCTTTCTCTGGAATTTCTATTGCTTTTTTCTTCTCTATTATTGGCCAGCATGGAGAGCACTTACAATTTTCTGCATTGTGCTTTTATACTTGCACTTTTTTTTGCTGTAGGTCTATACTTCTTTTCCTTTGGACCATTCACACCCTTTGAAAGAAAAACATTTATTTGGCTGCTTTAGTCTGCTAGCGGCTGCAGAACTTCCAAAACACACGTTTCTTCCATCTCTTCCTACACTACTTGTGTCAAGGTTGTAGCTTTATTGGCAACTCTGCTGTGCTGGCACTGGGGAGAGAAGGCAGCACAAGTACCTGCAGTTTTTCAAAGCAGCCTACTTTTTCACACTTAGGAAGTGCCATCCATCTTAAGTACTTTCCTTAATCTCTTACAGAAGTTGCTTCACTCAAGTTGCTTCATTGTGACAAGAAGTAAGAGAAAAACATGCAGGGTCCTTATAATAAGCATTAGCAATATCATTTTCTTGTTTTCCATAGGAATGTGGCCAAGTTCCTACCTTGCTTACTTTCTCTTTTCATGTTGGTCTGAAATGTCTTGAGGTGAAACGTTAATCCCTGGAATTCCCTGGAGTCTTTCACTTGAACAGAGAAAGGGGACAAGAAACAGCATTCCTTACTCTTCTTCTCTGCTTGTTTCTCAGTTCAAAACTGCCCTTCCGACTTTTTAATCAACAGCCTGAAAAGTTCAGCAAAGTTTAACGTCTTCTTCCCACTCCAAAACAAAAAAATTGTGTAATATAATCTGTGTGGAAAATGAAAGCTGCTTTTCTTCTATACGCATCTTAGTTTGCTTGAAGTAAAGTGTTGTGGCAGGTAAAATGTTTTCTTTGAAGATGTTTGCTCTTCTCCCTAAATCTGGTTTTATATTCCCTAAATCTGGTTTTATATTCCCTAAATCTGGTTTTATATTCCATATTCCAATAGTCTCTGAAGATTTAGAGAAGGTCAGAATAATCTCTTATGGAAGAGATTTTTGTTGAATCTTCCGAATTGGCCTTTCCTGCCCTATCCTGAAAAGCAAATGCACAACTGACTAGAATCCTCCTCCATTCATTTACCATTTCACCCAATCTTTCCTCAAGCAGTTTCTAAAACTAAGCCTGAATTCCCAAAGAGCTTGAAACAAGGCTCATTCCTTGAGTCACTTAAGCAAAACTATATGACATTATTATGGTGAATGCAGAATTTCATGTATTCATGATTAAATTCTTTTGGGAATATTTGATTTGGTGATGTTTATTTATTTACTGAATTTGAAAGGCTCCCTAATTGACAACTAACTCAAGGTTTTCTACTGCATACAGGAACAGAACAATTTTCCAGAAGAACTTTCAAGTATAGCTTAGAAAGATATTGGGATGTAAAAGGATGGTGACTTCCAATAATATTCTGTACTGTCTTCTATCATTGTTTTGAACAGATGTAAGTTTTTGTTTAAAAAAAACCTAGTAACATCAAATAGATTCACTTTAGATTGTTCCAGTATGCTAACGACTTGAAAATCTGAAGTTGTATGTTGTCATAGGGCCAATGAGAAATCCATTAACAATTATCTCAATAATATTATATAAAATCCTACATATTTTTGTCTTAAGTTTCCGCTTTACATCAGAGAGCTCAAAGCAAGAAATGTCTGTCTTCTCAGTGTCAAATTTATTTTTTTCCAATAACTTAGTGAAATAGAATAGGCTTGAAGTTAGCAACTGACCCGGTATAGTCTGATAGCTTTATGAGTAGCCCCTAAAAGCTTCTGAGATACCTTTGTGGAACACAGTAATCTTTCTTAGTGAGTCAGGGTTATCTCAAACCAATCTATAAACTTCTGCAATGGAGCCAATTGGCAGGAGTTCTTGTTTTAGGCATGTTGTTGCTCATGTTCCAGAAATAGAAGCAGCTTCATCCATCCCTTCCTCAGTTTCATAGAAAAAATAATAATAGCATAATATATGATGGTATATTTACATTATTTATTTATTTATTTATTTGTTGGAACTTCTATGCCGCCCATTCCCAAAGGACTGATGAGATACCTGCTGCTGGAAGTTTATTTAGATAACAGGTAAAGTTGGTACATAGGATGTAAGAAGTACTTGTCAATCAGTGACCTGGTTGAACTGGATTATTGAGAATGACCAATGACCTGGATGTGAATCTCTGTAGACATTCTCAACCTGTACAAATAGTACTGAAATCTAGAATAGAATGGAACATTAGAATGTGTTGCCAATTGAGTGTCCTTAAGAAGGACTGCTTTACAATTCCAGAATTTTCCCCTTCTCTTAGACTTTCTGGAAAATAAATTGGTGATGAAGTGAAAAATTACAAGTATTGTAAGGTTCAAGGACTCCGGGCAGCTCACAACAGTAAGAATATAAAACAAGATAAAAACATTTTAAAACAATTCAAATGCATCCATATCATCCCCAAGCCTGTCAGCACAGCCAGGTCTTCATGGCTTTCCAAAAAACTATTAGGCTGGGGATGGTCCTAATCTCCAGGGGAAGTTGGTTTCATAGAGTCGGAGCCATCACAGAGAAGGCTCTCCCTCGTCGGCCTGCCAGCCGGCACTGTTTGGCTGACAGGACTCAAAGGAGTCCAACTCTATGAGATCTGACTGGGTGTTGGGAGGCATACAGTGGTAGAAGGCGGTCTTGGAGATAGCCTGGCCCTAAGCCATGTAGGGCTTTAAAGGTGATAACCAACACCTTGAATTGGGCTCGGAGTCCAATAGGCAGCCAGTGCAGCTCGCGCAAGATAGATGTTATGTGGGTGTACCAAGTTGCACCCACAATCACTCACACAGCTGCATTCTGGACTAACTGAAGTCTCCGAACACTCTTCAAGGGTAGCCCCATGTAGAGTGCATTGCAGTAGTCTAGCCTCGAGGTGACAAGGGCATGAGTTACTGCGAATAAAGATTCCTGGTCCAGGAAGGGCCGCAACTGGTACAACAGGTGAACCTGTGCAAAGGTCCCCCTGGCCACAGCTGCCAAATGATAGTCTAGTTGCAGCTGTGGATCCAGGAGGACACTCAAGTTGTGTGCCCATTGCGAGGGGAGCAGAACCTCCCCCCCCCAGTGTCAATGGAGGACAATCAACTGGACCATGGGGAGGCAGAACCCAGAGCCACTCGGTCTTGTCTGGGTTGAGCTTGAGCCTATTCCTCCCCATCCAGACCCTCACAGCCTCCAGGCACTGGGACATCACGTCCACTGCATCACTGGTCCAGTCCAGAGTAGAGATGTATAACTGGGTGATACCCTACCCTGAATCGTCGGATGATCTCTCCCAGTGGTTTCATGTAGATGTTAAAGAGAAGCGGAGAGAGGACCAAGCCCTGTGGCACCCCACATAGTAGGGGCCTAGGGCTCGACCTCTGTCTGCCCACCAACACCGACTGTGAGCGGTCAGAGAGGTAGGAGGAGAACCACCATAAAATGGTGCCTCCCACTCCCAACTCCCTAAGCCGCTCCAGAAGGATACCATGGTCAATGGTATCGAAAACTGCTGAGAGGTCAAGAAGCACCAGGATAGAGGAAAGACCCCTATCCCAAGTCCACCAGAGGTCATCTACCAGTGCGACCAATGCAGTTTCTGTGCTGTACCCTGGCCTGAAACCAGACTGGAAAGGGTCCAGATAATCGGCTTCATCCAGGGACCACAGGAGTTGGAGCGCTACCACCTTCTCAACAACCTTCCCCACAAAGGAGAGGTTGGAGACTGGATGAAAGTTCTTTAATTCAGCTGGGTCCAGGGATGGCTTCTTGAGGAGGGGCCTCACCACCGCCTCTTTTAGAAACCGTGGGAAGGACCCCTCACTCAACAAAGTGTTGACCAACGCCTGGAGCCAGCCTCATGTCACATCCCTGCTGGCCGAAACCAGCCATTTGATTCACCAATGATTTATTACATTACACAATTTCTGATGTCTGTCACTCGCAATGAAAGTAATTCAAACCTATAAAGAAAAATCTCAGTGTTTGGGGATCTGAAAAATGTTGTTGCCTATAACTGTTTGGAATTATGTTTTCTGTCACATTGGACTTCTATAATAGTATGTGGAAATGATCTTGTGAGACAGGAGGGAAGGAGAGCCACAGACTGGACAAGAGTTATCTGAGTACACAAAAGGACAGAGGGCATGGGAAACATTTCAGAATGGACCCTCCCTAATTTTCTGGACAGTTAAAGAAAAAGAGGGAAGAAATACTTTCTCATAAGATTTTGTTAATGTACCCTTACAATAAAGATAGAGCTAGTATTCCTCATTGTGCTTCTGGTCTGGTTTACCCTGTGGGGCTAACAGCTTCTCACTAAGTTAGATCAGGCAGGTGCCTTTTTGTATTCTTATATATAGAACTGAGGTACAGATAAGATACTTGGATTACATCCTTATCTCATTTTTGGCTGCACCTGGTTTCTATGTCATCTCGCCCTCCAGGAGTAAAATGGAGAAAGGGAATAGGAGAGTAACTTGAATAGGTTCCAAAGAAGACAAGAGAGACATGATCCTTGTTTCTAGTTATCATGAATTTCACAATCTTGAGGATAAAATGATGTTGGCAGCATCATTTAGAGCAGATCTGTTGCGTATAAGTACAATTTAATGCGAAAGACTAGTTCTTATGTTTCTTTCTAGTTTTTGTTTTCTCATCTTCTGTTCCTCTTATCCTTTGAATGAAACATTTGTACCCTATTTATGGAAATCAATAAAATCTTGGTATAGAAAGTACATCATGTTTGAAGTAACAAGTCAAGCTACTGAATTGATAAAACAAATCAATCAGAATTGCATATTTCTATTCTATGGCTGTCCCAAGATAGGATGATAACATTCAGCAACTTTAAAAATCATTAATAGCAAGAGACTAAGCAAGAGTATGAATGATTGAACACGGCTGCTGTATTGATGGCTCTCATTGAAATGCACTCACCTAACATGCTTGTTTGACCTTGCTAATCAACCTTCCTCACCCGTGTGAAATCTCCAGTGTGGATTTGGCTTTGTAATGAAATTTTTTTGCAGAAGAGGATTACAGTTTGAGTTTATTTTATCTTAGGATATTTGAAGCAAATCTAGAGGATTTTAGGAGGAGGGCGGGAGAGAATATCCAGGTATTTTGAAGAATTTCTCTGAAACCACATCTAGCTCCATTGCTACAGAAATTTATCTTAAATACATTAAGAGAGAGTTGCAGGGATAACCAATTAATTTTAAAAAATGAGTCTTTTTCTTGTGTAGTCCTTGAACTAGCTCTAAGTAATCTGCCATATGTTGGGTAAAGTGGGGGAACACTGAGACATTCAGTTTATCTTTCAACCTTTTGGTGGGATGGGGAGCATATAAGTTTAATACATAAATAAATAAACATAATAGTGATGTTAAAACAGTGATTGGCATTACCCTAAAATTTAAAGGAAAGATAGATTTTGCCTTTTCTGTTGTGAAAGGGGTACTGTGTGAACTGTGGTAGAGTTGACATATTTAATTAAATCATAATGTGGTTTGCGTGAAAGTTTTTGCCTTATGTTGTGTGAAGCTAGGCAATCATAACTTATTTTTTTAAATGGTTAATTGGGATTTACTACATTCTCTAACTCTACCTGTGTATATAATCATTGTTGCATTCCACATATGAATAGATATATATAGCCTGACAACCATTAACTCAGAGGTCCCCAAACTTGGCAACTTTCTGACTTGTGGACTTCGACTATGCTGCCTGAGGAATTCTGGCAGTTGAAGTCCCCAAGTCTTAAAGTTGCCAAGTTTGGAGACCTCTGCATTAATTGCATAATTAATACAGTTGCATAAAGTTGTCAGTAAAATACACCATTGTCATCAAGAGGAGCAGGAACAACACAAAGGGAACAAGCGAAATCATGTGTGTGTTCATGTCTTTGCACAAATGATACAGTACTTCACATGTTTTCCATTCTTCCATCTTACACCTGTGACATCATCACCATTGTTCAGAACATCTTTAGTAAGAGAATGTTGTTTTCATTGTCATCACTGCACACAGCATCAAATGAACTGCAGTTTTTGAGAAGCAAACAATGAAAAAAAATAATTTATCAAAAATATTGCTTCAGTACTGACAGCCTTTTCAGGAAGACCAGGGCAGGAAATGTACACCAAAGGACTACTGGAACTATACCTTGTACGTGAAATAATAGAATCCTGAAAGCCTTACAAATATTTTCTCTTCTCCCTGTTCTATCAAAGAGAATCAAGATGGGACAGACTTTTTTTTTTAACTCCCTCCTGTCTCTCCCAACTAAGTGGATGTTTACATAATGGCTAATGCATATCTACTTCATGACCATCTCCATACTCCTCTACACTATTCCAATGTTTACATTTTACCACATGGTGCAAATGTACCATGCATGTGTGTTACAATTCTAGCTTTAATGAATTTCCTTTCCATTTCTGTCCTTTCCACCATTAAACTGGATTTCATATACAGTATGCTGCTCGATTCCTAAATAGAGCAGCATACTTTATATGAAATCCAGTTTAATGGTGGAAAGGACAGAAATGGAAAGGAAATTCATTAAAGCTAGAATAAATTCTGAGTCTTCTGTTTGCACAGGGTCATATTAAATTCTACATTATAAAGTTTTAGACAGATCATTGGTATATGTTCACCTCTAAACACCCAAGCCACTTCTCCATTAAATTTAATGGAGAGAATTAGAACAACTATATTAGAGAAATGTGTATAACCTGTTTTAAACAACCACTCCAGGGAGCCACAAAATCATTCTACCCGACATTTCCTAGAAATAAAGAATTACAAAATACACGCTTTTGATAGTTTTCTTTTCACTTCCAGAGAGTGGGTGGTGTAGGAAGAATAGCTTAGAAAAATTAAACACTGTTTAAACTTATTTAATTACTTAATTAAAATACCTAAGATGAGAAATGGTTTTCTGCCCAAATCTGGTCTCTTTTCCACTCCTGTCGAATCAGTGTACCAATATATTAACTGCTTTCTAATGGTTTATTTTGTTCATAATTCATCCGACATTCTTTATTAAGAATGCAATGGTAAACACAAAAAAACATAAATATGCATATGATTGTGCCATGACGGAGTTTATGCTGCTGCGATCTGTTGCTTGAATGAAGAAATAAGGAGAGTATTGGCTAATTTAACTGCAATTGCTTCAATCCCAGATTCAAAACAGTATTTAAGGTACAGGCAGTGAAATGAGATAATCTCTTCCCCAGCCATTTGCAGTGTTGTCGACCAGCTACTTACATGGCTTAGAGATTTTATTAAAGTAACCCCAATGTGACCTTAGCCTAATTTTTTTTTTCCGCTGCTTCATTGCCACGCTTCTGAAAATAGGTGGCACACTTTTACATACTGTGAGTTTTGGCAACTGTTCAGCTGTGGCATACAGGGATTTTAACCTCAGTGAAAAATATCTGTCCCACCTGAACATTTCCAGAAGGCTTCATGGTGCATTAATAATATTGAAACATGGAAGCCTGGAATCAGAAGAGCCATGATTATTCATCTAGGCAGACAAAATCTTTTCCTGTACAACAATTTTCAGCCTACTTGTATCTGAGTCCCTACATTAACATTCATCTCAGGATCTGCTAATTATTCTGACTCTCTATAGAAAGATGTTTGTTCTAACCATTGTATAGTTCACATACCTGCCCCAATCACACCGACTTGGGGATTTTGTTCCCCCCTTTTTTTTCATATACAACTCAAGGTGGTGAACATACCTAATATTCCTTCCTCCTACTCTTTTCCATACAAAAACAACCCAGTGAGGTGAGTTTGGGCTGAGACAGAATAACCAGCTCAAACCCCAGGAGGTTTTTCATGCCTAAGGCAGGACTAGAACTCAGAGTCTCCTGGTTTCTAGGCCAGCACCTTAACCACAACCCCAAACTGGCTTTCTTTGAGGTGGGGAGGATCTAATTGCACTATCAAAAGGCGCACATGAATGAAGGTGCTGAATCCACTCCTTCTAGACTTGTTAATTTTGTGTACATTCAGGCATGCCATTCCAGGAGGAACAGAAATGAATTATATTGGGAAAAGTAGGCCTGAACCCATGGAACATCAGAATAAATCACTGCACTGGAGGGAAGGCTCACTTGTATAAGTCTTTTAAAATTAAATTACAATCTGCCTCCCTTCCCCATCTCTCACCCACTTGATGTGCAACTGATGAAGGGTTTAACAAGCCAACATGGCTTCCAGCATTGCAACTACTTGGATCCTTCACCCTTCAAGTTCCTGGAAAGGGCAAATCCTTTCCTTAGCTGACATCATTTCATATATCAACTTATTCACACGGTTGAACAAACAGCTGAAACATTAAGGTTAACTTTGAAGTCAGCCTTTAAAGCATTTTCTAGATTTGCAAAAGTCAAAGATATTAAAGTGGAAAAAAACCACAAACTTTTACTCTGCATACATGCAGCAAATATGTGTTAGATTTCTATTTCTATAGAATTAAAAGGACAAGGGAAAAACATGAGAGCCTAAGAGTTACAATAGGTACTGAATATCTGAGAGTAGCAGCAGATTTTTTTCCTCCTTTCCCCAGTTCTCAGGAATATTCCCAAATGAAAGATTAACCCCTTTAATTCCAATTCAGTCATGATTCAGTTCTGTCACTACCAGACTTAGTTTATAGTTTTCTCATCTGATACCCACCACATTCCTGAGTTAAGAAAAGAGATACATACAAATGTGCATCTCTGGTTAGAAGTTCCACTGTAGCTCCATTAGCCCAGCATGCTCTGACTGGTTGGAGTTAAGGTTGGATAGATGTTTTTAAAGGTTCAATATGCCGTGCTAATCGAATCTGTGTGGCTAGTTCATGGTTTAGCATATTGGAGAAACTCAAAGGGTAGGTTAATTCAACAACCAGACTACGTGAAAGAAGTCATGCAATGTATTTTCTGAACTGATCATATTCAGAGGCATTTCAAGTTTGTATTGTTGAGGTTCTATCATACTTGTTCAGTTTGCAACTTTAACTGAAGGGTAGTATTTGAGAAATAATGGTGGAGATACTCTATTAGGCAGGGGTGTCAAACACGATTTCATTGAGGCCAGCATCAGGGTTGGGTTTGACCTCGAGGAGATGGGGGGCATGGCCAGGGTAGGTGTGGCCAGCTTGACATCACTCTTGTCGGGGGTGCCTATGGTGGCCCAAGTGCTCTGCCAGTGAAAATGGAGTTTGGGAGGGCCACGTGCTGTCCTCCCGAGCTCGGTTTTTGCTGGCAGAGAGTTTCAGGAGGCCGTCACAGCTGAAAACTCCAATTTTGCTGACAGAAGCATGGTAGGCTGGTCCTTTGCTGTTTCTGGGCAGCCCCATGGGCCAGATCTAAGCATGTATTTGTCCATGGGGTCATGAAGAGTTAACGAGTGAACAATAACAAAGGCATACTGTATATTACATATTTACATACAAATATATCATTAACACCTAAACATTATATATATATATATATATATATATATAT
>JANHJO010002169.1:27714-44839 GCA_032468235.1 Pseudoxyrhopus heterurus | reverse complement strand
CCTGAGTTAACATGACTGGAGGAGGAATTCTGGGAGTTGAAGTCCACAAGTCTTAAAGCTGTCAAGTTTGAAGACCCCTGCTTTAGACCAAAACACTTAACTCTGGAAGAGAGAGAAATAGTGAAGGGAGCATTCTGAAGTTTAATACTAGAGATTTTAGAAGGGAATAAAGTAATCTTTAAAATATCTTTAAATATCTTTAAAAGGTATGACTTCATAAACAGTAAGGTGGATATGTAGAGAACATTTGCTTTGACGTTTTCCCCTCTTGAAACATTTTGTTCAAATAGTCTGCCTGAATTTCTCCTTTCTTTAGGGTTTTGGCTGTGTATGAGTGGGCAGCTGTAAAAACTAAATGAATGAATTCATATTATGAATGAATAAAAACATTCCTATTTTGATTTCCTTTCTTTTTCAGTGTATCATTTCAGATCAGCTCTGAGTGCAGGAGCCTATGGTCGAAATAGACAATTTATTGCTTTAGAATCTGTTTCCAATAATCTTGCTGTTATCCACTTTGCTGAAGTTAAAAGGAATTTAATCCAAAACATTTGGAAAGCACATTGTTGCCTGTTTTAGGATAAGGATTTTTAGGCTACATTTATTTTTATTATGTATGTTAAGACCTTATAAAAATGAACCACTAGGGCAGCCACAAATTCAAGGCTCTGGCCCATGGGGTGCTTAGATCTGGCCTGCGGGGCCATCCTGGAAACAGCAAAGGACCACCTGTAGTGCCTCATCCTGGCCAATGCCGACTGGGGGCTGATCTACAACCTGGTGGCGGCTGGCAACGTGCTGGAGGAACCCGTGGCAGTTGAAAACAGCTCAGGAGGAGTGCCCACAGCCCTCCCGAGCTCCATTTTCACTGGGAGCGTGGGAACATGCTGGAGGGAGCAGTGTCAGCCAAAAACAGGTGATGTGAAGTGCGCCTGTGGCCTTCCTGAGCTCCGTTTTTGCTGGCAGAGTGCTGGCAAAATAAACTACTAGCAAAAATGGCATTTGATCACAAGGCATGGAGGCATCGATAAATGTTCCCCCTTTTTCAGTTGCATTTCCATCCCCACTGTGACCACACCTTTCCGCCCCTGCCCCCGCAGTCAAACACAACCCTGAAATCAAGTTTGACACCCCTGCACTAGGGGAAAGTGTCCTGGACTAAAGTTGGCAAATAATACATTCAATAAAAGAATTAATTAAAATATTCCTGCATTGACCAGTAAGCTTGAAGAAAAATGTGAAATTGTTAACAGATAAGCCATTATCTTTTTTTCTCCCCTCCCCCAACCATCTTTTATCAATAAAACAAAATCCATTTTGATCAATTCTAAAATATTTCTGAAGTTTTATGGATAAATTTTATATAAATGCATACCATTCTGGATACTTTTCATTCTCAATTTTTCTTCAACTTGCCATTCTTTTAAATAATTGAAGACTTTGTAGATGGAGATTTGCTGCAAAAGTTTGGTGACAAATGAGGAGAGAGCTATGAGGACTCATAGCCTTGCATAGCCTGTTTATTTGCCTGAAAAATGTCTGTATTATGAAGACTGCCACTCAGAATATAGTTGCTTAAGCCGCTGATCAGGTGATTGGTATTGTTACATTTATGATTTATACTATGGGTAGACATTGACTGAGCCATATTTTTCTATCACATCGGTCTTGGGATAATTCTAAGAGATGTTTGCACTCCAGTAAGATAAGAGTGCTTGTTTCCATTAGATCTTATGCATGTGATATATTCTGAAATGGAGTAAATTTATTATTATGTACATTGAAGGCACTTCTTTTGTGATTCTGTACAATGAATACCCTCCTTATTGGTATGACTGGAAACACCAGCACAGAATTAACCATCTTGTCCCCTACTTGTCCCCTACTTAAGAAGCCCTGCTTTTTTAAGTAGCAAAGTTCTCCCTAAAAGGTTTAGCTGTTTCAAATAGTGGCGCGTTGGTCTTGTAACTTTGAGGATAAGGTAGTTGTGCAATAATGAGTTGGAAATGTTGCACTCTCTGAAATTTGTATAATTACATTGCTCTATTTTTAACAATACATTTAAATACTCTTTAGGGCTTAAATGATGGAATTCATATATTCTATGATACATACCAATGAGCTGTCATGTGAAGTGTCCCATTCTAACACTCTTGTTTTTCTTGTTTTCCCTGCAGATTACCATTATCTTTAAATCCTATCAAGACTGTACAGACCAGAAGGTGTATCAGGCAGTAACTGATGATTTGCCAGCAGCTTTTGTAGATGGCACAACTAGTGGTGGAGATGGGGACCCCAAAAGCTTGCGTATTGTGGAAAGAGTGAGTGGCAAATACGTGGAAATGCATGCTAGGTACATTGGAACTACTGTATTTGTGCGCCAGCTTGGTCGTTACTTAACACTATCCATTCGCATGCCAGAAGAGCTGGCCCTGACTTATGAGGAGAGCCAGGACCTGCAGCTCTGTGTGAACGGCTGCCCTTCCAGTGAACGCATTGATGATAGCGGGCATCTTCCTTTACCAGTGATGGGGCAGCTCCTTCCTTCTGGTGCTTCAAGTCACACCCGTTCTGTATATACACTGGAGAGTGCAACCACCAAGTGCCATGAGAAGATGCTGCTGAAGGACATCTATTTTCATTCTTGTGTGTTTGATTTACTCACCACCGGTGATGCCAATTTCACAGCTGCTGCACACAGTGCCTTGCAGGATGTTGAGGCGCTGCATCCAAGGAAGGAGAGATGGCACATCTTCCCCAACAATGAGGGCATTGTTCAGGGGGGAGAATTTGGACTTGGACTTGGACTTGTAGGCTTTCTGCTTCTTGTGTTTTTGTAGGATCCTCCCCCTCTTTGATGGTTGTTGTAGAGAACAAAGTTTTAAAATATATATTGTCATAATATATTAAGAACATATATGTATATACCATGTATATGAAGGGATGCTTTTTTGTCCTGGGACATCCAGAGGATTGTATATAATTGTGTTATCCTTTTTCCTTTGTATGTTGGATGTAATATTCTTTTGATTGTAATATTTTTTTTGCTTTGCAGTTGGTGAAACATTTTATAATGTCCTCTCATCAGGACCTAATAGAAAGCACTTTATTTTTTATATATTAACTATTTATGTGTACCTATGTAAAGCATATATCCATCTGTACATATATCATACCCAGTATGCCCTCTAAGTATTGCCTAGCTTAATTCATACATTTATAAGTTTTATTTGATTCCTTTTCTTTCTTTTTTGCCATTCTTTTGGCCGATTACGGCAACACAAGAATCTAGCTAGGTAGATAATGTAGACCTAGGTCTAAGACAAGCCTAGGACTTACATTGGACCCTGGGCCAGTAGCCTCCATTTCATAGGAATGCAGCAATTATTGACCATCAGCCCTCAGAATTCGTGCATTCACAACTACATCTTATGTTTACTGATGGAGCAAATCTCTGCTTCCTTCTAAAAATTGCTTTTTAGCATTAAAAATTGTACTTGGGTTCTAATATACAAGTACAAAATACAAGTTTTCTATGAATTTAGTGAAGGACACACATGGAATGTTGTGTCTCTTTTCAGATGTATAAGAATGAGGCCTAAAGACTTCCCAGAACTTTTTGGGGAGTGCTAGGACTCAAATCTCTTTCATATCTATATGGATGTCTTCAAGTGGTTTGTATTAAATGTTGTACCCTAAGATAGTGGTAGGCCTTACTTGCTTAATTTTACTCCTAAACATTTTTGCAACATCAAAAAACCATAAAAATTGGTAATGAGCATAATTTTTAAATTGTCTGAAAAGAAAGGTAGAAAATTAAGAAAATGGGTATTGCTCAGGAGGTTAGGACTACTTAATTATCATTCCTTTGTCAAGTTTAGCTCAACTGCAAGACCTTCTGCATTGGTCTAAGTACAAACATACACATAAACATTATTTTGGATATGTAAAAAGACTGGTAGATTTATTATATCAGTTTTGAAGGACTACAATCTATTAATTATATGATGCATCTGTGATACAAGCTGCAGCCTGTAAGAACTTAGTGGCACAATTAAAACTTTGGGGTGCCCAAATGCCATTTTGGGTTTTTTTTCCCTGAGGAAACTGAGGAGACTGTATAAGTGTTCCCTACTTAACAGTGTTTCATTTCCTGTGTGAACGTATTTCCTTCCAACATCTGCTAGAATTGTTGCACTTAGGTCCTTAAAATATACTCTAGACACAGAGAAATCTATCTAAAACATTCACTGCCAGCTGAACAAGCATTTCTTACTCTCTTATTAGCAAAATATCATTTCCCATGCTAGCAACTAGGCTGACAATAAGCCTCCTTCAGACCATTTCGGTTAAATATGATTTAAGGATTGCTGGAGTTTCTAGTTACTAAAAACACTCAGCTTTAGCTACACTTAATGAAGAGCAATCAGCAAAACGAGGCATTGTGCTAGGAAGGCGTGGTGGTTCCTTGGACTGTGTAATGGTAGATGTTCTTTTGGACATTAATGATTGATCTGGAAATCAAGCAGGGCTTTTATCCAGTTTTTGAGACTGGAAATGTCAAAGATTGACGCTGCCACCATTTTCTTGTGCCTGGATTTAGTTGGATTGTCCTGTGTGTTCAGTAACTTTCATTGAAGTGGAAAACATCGGTTTGTAATACTGATTTGGAACTCTATCCTAGTTATGCACATACTTCTAGTTCGTTTGGATTGGATTCATGACATGCAAATTCTTGTTGAGCTTGAGTAAATCCTCCCTGTCTGCTTTAAAGTGATAGCACCATAATAATATAAGCTTTTACTTAAAGTCACCAAATACAAGCAAAATTGCTTTCTAGTTTGTATATGCAAAATGTGCCTGATCTCAGATGAACTTGAGGTTCAGTTTTTGTGGTCCAAGTACATGATTTAGTTTTTGCAGCTATGAAATGTTTAAATTTCTGCCTTTGGTCAGTTGTTAAGGCAATAAGGCAACATAGAATATGAAGCCAACCTTACTGTAATTCTCCTTCCCCTGTCCCTTTTTCCAGTCTTGTATGGAGAGACATGATGGTCTTAGAATAGTTGAATTTTTTCATATTTTTATGTGCCAAGTGAAAAGGTATTTGTGGAAGAAGTCTGGTTAGACAAGTCTAGAGTTGTAGCTACAATGTAAGCCCATTGTAAACAGGTGTATGCTCATTTTCTGCATTCTCAAAATGTGTATACATGCATGTGCTGACAAAAAATACACAACAAATAACTAAAAACTATGAAATCCAGAAATCCTATTTCGGAAAAGTTGGCATTGGGAATGCTTTTTGCTTCTTGTCCTACTGTGGGATTTTTAAAGAAAATGTTATTCACACATGTTGGTTCTTAAAAGTCCACCATAGTCAAAATAACTTTAGTTAATGCCAAACATATGGATTGTTTGAAGCTAGTGAGTGGTCTCTGGGAGAAAACATATACTTATAGGGAAGCATTGGTTTTCATAGATACTCCAACTGACTGTCTCTTTTAGAAGGCTTCAGACTTATGCTTGAGAAAAAGAATACAAAACAACCCACAGTATGTCTGATATTTTGCAAACTGTTTTAGATGTGCTTCATGGCTATACTATTAGGTATATGTGTGTTTGAAAAAGAAAAGTGACTGTGCAGTGTATACTTTAAATTATGATAGAATAATAAAGTTACATATCATGCTGTGGAATGTTTGTGCCATTACTGACCCCTGCTGGTTGCCAGTATATAATAGTTGACGACTAGTAATGTAACTTAAAGGTGTGTTCCAATCTAATCCAACCAATCTCCAAATTTTGAGAGGAAAGTGCAGGGCCTGAAACCAAAGCAGCAGCTTATTGAGATGAGACTAAAGCTCCACAGAGCAATTAAGTGAACAGTGAAGCTTCATGAATAATGTAATGGTTTGGGGTGCTGCAGACTGCCAGACGCTGTGTCTGCAAATATCAGCTACCTTCTTCCATAAAAATCAGGATGAGTAGGAGAGGCATGGATTGAACTGTGATTGGGAAGTCCATTTACTAATTGCAGGATTAATGCCAATGGTGGAAGAGTTCCGTAGAAGGTGTTTTGTGGGGAATGGAGGGTGAAGAGTCATATCAAACAATCAGATTGACTCCTTTGAAGAAATAAATTGCCTCGGGTCTTAGACAGGGATGGTGAGCAGCGCCCAGTGTGATGAACTAGTTCTTTCCAATGGGCTTTAGGGGATCACTGTGTCTCTTGGGACAAATTTTAACCACTGATGAACTTTAGCGGAATGATGCTTATAGAACCTGCTCAAAATATTTGCTTGAATTGTGCCCTTGAAGCAAGTGTTAAAGGATATCACTTTCTGTAGCATGTTAAAATATTCTGTTAGTTTTGTCCTAATAAAAATTGTCATTTTTAAGCCAATAAGCAGTAACGAGCCAATAGTTCACTTTCTATCAGTATGATAATCTTTTTTTTAACAAAAGAAAACTTTACCATAAGAATTTCCTTTACACAAAAATATCTGAACCTGGCTCTAATTTGACAGGACTATCTGAATGTGGTTTTCTTTTTAAGTTATTCGAACTTTTTTGAAGAAGATTGCAGCTTTCTCTTTGGTTAGATGTGTTTCATCTCTCCACAGGTGCTTAATGTTCATTCAAATGAGTATGCCTGCAAGATTGACCATTTTGGTGTTTTGCAAGCTAATTAATGAGAGCTACACTTCTTGCCTTGGATTGGGCAAGCAACCTCTGAATTGTTCCAAGCCCCAAAAAAGCTCTTACTCAAAGCCTAGTTCAAAGTACCCAATGGAATTTTGCAATCAGTAGGTTTTCCTCACCAAAACAATCGCAAGTTGAATGAATCAATATATGATACTCAATATTTCTGATACGTAGAAAACGATTTGTGGATCTGCCCACAAGCATCAGCTCTGAAGGGCACATGATTGAAATACTATCATACATTGATTAAAAAATTTTTTTTTTCTCTGAAGAAAATCTTTCTTCAAGGCTAGAATTTTGCCTGACATTTTTTCTAGCTCTGCATAGCACAAGCACTGCTTCAAAAGAAAATGGAAGGCACTACACTCTTCTAGTATCATTCCTTAATCGATTAAAATCAAGTCTGATTTGGAAAGATCAAAACCAGAACTAAGGTATGTAATTTGATTGTAGCTCCTTTCCTTTTAGGAAAATCAATACCAAAATGATAGCTGATTGGCTATTATTTGTCTCATATTTCTCTTATCAATAGAGAACATTCTACAGAGATGTGTGGGTCCATGCATGGGCTGTAATGCAGCAATAAAAAGTTCCTTTATGAAGGCCCTTTCCTCACATTAGGAAAATTTGGAGGTGGCCAGAAATTTCGTGAAGGTTTTTGGCTTTGTGGATCAAATTACCTTTGCCATTACAAAACTCATATTGTCAACACCAAAGCTGAGGTTCATGGCCATCTTCTGAATCAAAACACTTGTGTCCAAGACCAACAGTTGCCTCATATGAAGTAGTTCCTGTGATCAACACTGGGTTACTTCCAATGTTTATTGTGATAAATGATGGGATCAAGGTGTTAATATTATAAATTATTTCACCATTTTTGACTCTAAAGCATGTACATGCAATACAATGTCCTTTATCCATTATGTTGCAGGTCTGCTTTTGATACAGTATATCTATTTTTTAAGGTCATTATTGTATTTAGAAGAGTCTCTGCTTATTAAAAATGCCATATTTTTCTAAGTAGCCTCTAATTTAATTCATAAAAATATTGCAGCATTATCCAAGCTATTTTACAGAAATGTATGTAGATTTGCAATCTCTTGTGGATCTTTTCTGCAAACTGCCCTGGTGTCTTACGACTGGTAAAATGCATAAAAAGATTCATGTATTATATCTTTTCCAAAAATAGAGTACCTTCAATGCCTATGTCTGGCAACATTAACCAAAATTAGTCAATTATTATGTAAAAAAATATTTAAACAGTCCAGCAATGATTAAAGCAGTCCAGCAACAGCCAGTAGCACTGAAACAACCACAACTTTCTAAAATTTTAATCCCTCGGGAGTCATGAAGCCACGTGGAATTTTGGATGCATTCTCTAAATTAGACCATTGGTTCAAAAATTGTTGCCCTATGATGCACCATTTTGTTCAGGTAAAGGACATGACAAATGTTAGTGGTATATAGATATTCATAAATCAGTAAACTCTACTCAATTTCACTTCAAGTCCCTCAGTTGCCTTCAACATGGTTCGACAAACATTGCAATAGTAATAGCACTTAAGACTTATATACCACTTTACAGTGCTTTACAACCCTCTAAGCGGTTTAATCAACCTATCGCCCCCAACAATCTGGGTCCTCATTTTACTCACCTCAGAAGAATGGAAGGCTGAGTCAACCTTGAGCCTGGTGAGATTCGAACTGCCAAATTGCAGGTAGCCAGCAATCAGCAGAAGTAGCCTTCAGTGCTGCATTCTAACCACTGTGCCAACCCCGGCTCTTAAAAATACATAGAGAAACATTGCACTGCCTCAATGATAAGTCTAGAAAAAGAAGATTTCATCTTGGTCACTCCATCACTCCTAGTTGACATGTTTTCTATATATACTTTCATTTGCAAAAATTGATGTTACCAAGTGAAATGAGGTACAAGATGTCCTCATTTAGTGATCATATTTGGGAACATCCAACTTAATGGCTGATGTTTTTTATCAGTTGCCATCAACTCAATGATTCTTCATGGTGACTCTGTGGAAATTGCCCCAATCTATGTTTGGTCTTTAGTCAGGCAGCTAATTGTTGACATGGCTGATATTGATATAAATTCATTTACATTGCTGGCTTTCCCTTTTGTATGTTTCTTCAACCAAACATGATCTCTTCCTCTAATCATCTTTCCCTTGGCAAAATCAGTCAAAAATATAAAAGTTGTATTCTTGTTCTTTTCCTCCTTTGTGTTTCTAATAAGACCAGTTTATTGAAGGGCCATAGTTTACATGCTGCTTAACTTACAGAAGATCAGGTTCAGTTAGCTTCAGCAGGACTGGGTTAGATTGGGCTCAAACTTAATATAAACAGGTTTCCGTTGTCCTTTCTTACTACAAATCTGTCATTTGTTCTGGGACGAATGCAAAATCTCCTTTAGTAGCAATTACTCGGGTTTATTTGTTTCTATACATTTATTTTATCCAGACTAAATCTAGACAGTTCACAATACATCAAATCAATGTCAAACAATAGAAGTACACTCAGAAAAAAGAAAAAGAAGAATAAAAATTGTAAACCCAGCAAACCTCAATATCTCCCATCAACAACTGGCACTCAAGAAAGGGGGCATTAGTCACCCTAGCCCAAAGGCTGAGATGATGGCCAGGTCATTATGGTTCTTTGGAATGCCACCACGGTGGGGGCCATGTAAGTAAATGAAATGTTTATTGTGTGCCTTCAAGTCATTGTTGACTCCTTGTAACTTTTGAATTGGTCCCTGTAGTTTTCTTGGCAAAATTTTTGAGAAGTAGTTTGCCCTTGCTTTCTTCCTAGGGCTGAGAGAGTGTGACTGGCCCATCTGACTTTGTGCTTAAGGTATGGAACTGGAACTTACTGTCTCATGGATTCTAGCCCGATGCCTTCACCACAATACCAAGCTGGCTCTAAAAATAAAACAGTAAACTTGAATTATTCATGTCATATCTTAATTATAGTTTTATATCAAACTTATAATGTTCTATTTCTGCACAATTAACACATTTACTAATGCCCTATCTTTTATGATATTAACTTCACCTGCATTTGGGAATTGACATCCTGGAAAGTTCCCAATTTCCAATAGTAGAATAGAAAGTTCTTTCTAAAAATGATTGCATCCTTGAATTGTGCCAAAATAAATAAGGTTATATAACTTCCCATTCAGAATGCCACATTGTGCCAACAAGCTGGCAGACAGGATATTTTTTTTCAATGATATTGGCAGAAGATACAAATCTAATTACACAAAAGCACTGACATCCATTTGTTGATTTGGCACTAAAGTTCTCTATAAGACAAACCAAAACCAAAATATAACAAATAGTCAAGTATTGATGAAAGTTCTTAGCTTTAAGAACTTTAGTTACATGTAGACATTTTAACAATTGAGGTGAAATGACTTCTTGATCTTGCACCAGTCAATGCTGCCAAATGGGGTGGGGGATAAATTGGCTTTATACAGGAGTCAATGTAAGGTCTCTCAGTATTTTATCAGATGCAACATGGAATATTGAATTCTTAAGTGAAGTAAGTCATAGTTTAAAAATATGTGTAACAGGCTGCAAGTTTGCTAGCTTAGCTTTTATTGCAAAACGCTTGGATTTTAAATTATAAATGAGAGACAAAAATGGTAAGTTGTTGGAAAAGTTAAATAATTAAATGCATAAAGCATATGGAAAAGACTGATGCTGTAAGCAATTATTTGGGTGTCACAGCTTTTCTAGAAGTCAAACATAGAAGCTTCTGCTGTAAGGCTGGGGTAAAAATAGAGTCTATCAGTAGCCATTTGGGAACAATGAGAATAAAGTGATATGATTTCACTCCAATATTTAAATAATGTTGGAATCATCTTATCAATGAAATGGGCAACATAAATTTAATAAAGTAAATAAATCCAGATTCCAATTCTTATCTTCTTCCAAGAAATTCCTAGCAGGAGCTTATAACAATATTTACAATCTTTAACTAAAAAAAGCTCCGAAATGCCATAAAATGCACACTAAAAAACTATCAAACACCTGGAAAACAAAATAGAGAAAATAATTCTTTTTCCTAGAAGAAAAAACCTTTGAGTCATTGTAAGACAGACTGTGGCAGAGCAGTAGAACATAATCTCTTATCAGGGTCTATCAATTAATCCATAGCCAGAGTGTAAAGCAATTAAGACTGATGTTCATCTATCTCAAATCAGTTTGAGATTTTGTATATGATTATTTGTCTGCTTTCTTTCACAATTTAAATATGGAATATGGCACTGAGTGTTGAATCCTCCAATATTTTAAAAAATGGCTTTAGAAAGGTAGTTCTGAACCCCTGTGTGTTCAGGGACCTGAGAATGACAGCTAGAGAAATTGGATTTCTTCCTGTTTTGCTCCTACCAAAGCACTGTGCAAATTTAAGAAAAGAATCCTTATTAATTCAGAGAAATATTTTCAGGGCTAATAGATCTTCTTATCCTACCCATGGACATCAGCAATTTCTTGAATTGTGTAACTTCATCCGGTGATTCACAATATCAGCCTTCTATGCAAATTCATACTCCTGAAAGAAGTGAGCAATCGAAAGCCTGCAGCGAAGCAAGCAATTTTTTTACTTCCAAATGCATCCCTGGTTTCTGAGCAAAAGGAAAGATAACCAATATCCGCTTCAAAAATATCCTTTCACGATAAGTATAATATAAATTACAGAATGACCCTTAAAAAAATGTGCTCTTCATTGAAACACATCTCAGTTCTTCTAGGCAATTGCTGGTAACTAACAGAGCAACTCTAAGCTATCACAATTTGAGGAGGAAAGTCTAGTTTCCTGATTCCATGTTTTCCCCAGAGGTGGGATTCAATTTTTTTTACTACCAGTTCTGTGGGCATGGCTTGGTAGGCGTGGCTATGTGGTTGGCCAATCAGAGGTGGTATTTGCTGGTTCTCTGATCCAATCAAAATTATCACTAACGGTTCTCCCAAACCTGTCAGAACTGGCTGAATACCACCTCTGGTTTTCCCCCATTGTTCCCTTCCCTGAAACCACTGATGTAGTAGAAGGCCATAATTCTACAGCCTCCTGGTTGATCATATTTCTGTGTCATCCATTTCTACAGAATTATGCTCAAGAAACAACAGGAGAGGAGAGAATAGCATAGTCCATCCTAATCTCTACCAACTAGTGGATTGAAGGAGTGACCAGAGTTGTACTACAGTGAAAACTCAGTCATTATTTTTGCTTTTGAAACTCCACTGGCTTTATGTTATATCACATCTTTGATAATCTGAAGAATGTTGGTGTGTAGTGTTTTAAGACCACCATTTCATCATTCTTCCCCATTCCCAGGATGAGCTTGTGTACATAGTATCCTATGTACATAGTGTCCCATATCCCATGGTATCCCATGTAATAGATAGTACCTTTCTTAACAGTAGTAACTGTGAGAGGGATCTTGGAATCCTAGTGGACAAGCACTTAAATATGAGCCAGCAGTGTGCTACAGTTGCCAAAAAAGCCAATGCAGTCCTAGGTTGCATTAACAGAGGGATGGAATCAAGATCATATGAAGATACTATGTTGGTGTCTACATTCACATAAGTTCATTCATTCCTTACTTCATAGCAAAGAATGTCACAGACCAACAGAAATGCGAAAGTATAAAATAGCTTGCTATCATGTCAAAATCAAGAATCATAGTGACAGAATAAATGTAGGCAATTTGTGGAACAAGGATTTAGTACAGTATTGTTGGGCATGAAAGATCAGGACCACCACATGTTGGTCCTGATTGGATTAAGTTCCAATTAAACTGATTTACTCCTAGTCATGGCTAAGCACAGGAATCCACTCAACTGATAGTTAGCTCTATGTTGGCATTAGATAAGGGTAACCAGAATTCAAGAGGGGTTGGACATTGGTGGCAATGTAGACACTCTTGCCTGATTCCTGTTTTGACTCTGTTCCCAGATTCCTTTTCCTACATGTATTCCAAATTCTTAACAGAGTGGTTAATAAGGTTCTATGTGCCCATTATTTGTTCATTTCAGCAGACTAGTTCCAGAAAGATGAGATATAATATAAAACAAGCAGACTGGTTTAATATGCCTCAGTTCTTCTTCCTGTAGACTGCTTATTTGATATAGCTATGGCTTTATACTACTTGTCATTGTCTGCTCTCAGAAGGGAAGGTATTCAAGGGAGAGTCACTTGGTTGAGACAGGTAATTATAGAAATTGAATAAATAAATAAAATAAAAATATAATTTATTTCTCTTGCTTTCCCTTGTTTATTCACTACTATAAAGCTACCCATTGATGGTCGAGAGAGAATGATTGGCCCAAAGGCAGGAATAGAACTCACAGTCTCCTGGTTTCTAGCCTGGTGATTTAACCACTACACCAAACTGGCTCTTTTCTCTGAAACTGCCCATCATTTATTGTGACATGCAGACTACTTTCATCTGAGATATTAAAGATCATCCAATCAAGTCCATCTGTTTATATTTATGTGGATTAGCACAAAATTCAACATATAAAATTATTTGCCAATGGCTGCATTTAAGCGATCATTTACAAATTAGCATAATGCAGAAAGTGGAGGGAGAATTTTTTTTTTCAATTTTAGAGAACATTATAGATTTAAAATCATGGTATCAAATTTGAGCCAATTCAAAGTTACCTGTGGAGATACGGCTTAATGAAAATATATCCTGAAGGCACCTGCATGATATTTTACTCTTCCTTTATGTTTTACTTTTCCGATAAACAAAAAATTGGGCTGCTTTCCTATGCAAAAAGTTATAACATTATCTTAAAAACAACAACAGCAAAACTCCTACATTCTATATTCCTATATTCTACTCAGTCACATTGTAAGGATTGGACACTGGGTAGCCTTATAAATGAATTAAATAAGTAAGTAAATACAATATAATACAGTATGGAAATCTTGAAATCCCACTTTTACATTTGCAAATATTTTGTTTCAAAGAGATTTGTGCCATATCTTCCCCGTGGGACAAAAAACAGTAAGAATTGTACTTAACATTCATGAGCATTTGTCAAGTGAGGAAATTTTCTAAGAAAAAGTATAAAAGTGAATTATATCTAAGACTATAATTAAACTAAAGTAATTGTATGCCTGTTAATAAACAAGTAAACAATCTACACATTTTAAAAGCACTTTAGCACTGTCTGTTTAAACATATTTCAAAGTAATGAGACATTCCTTCTCTTTCTTTTCTCTACAACTTTTATTAAAATGCTCCAATAAGAAACAATGAAAATATTTTTAGAAGCATTATTGGAAAATCTAGATGAATAAATTTAGTTTTCTGTCTCTTTCCTGAAAATAATAAGTAAGCCAAATCTAAGATCCATCATGGCCTAATTGTTGTAATAGTTTTTATTTCCTTAAACTGGAATTTTCTTCATCTGTTATTGTGTATTTAAAAAAAAAACATAACGAAAGCAAGGACAGCTGAAAGTGGGAAAATCAAAAAAGTTAAGAACTGAGGTTCTCGCTTGGTCACAGCTACCATCCTGACTTGACTCCAGCTTGACTCCAGCTATAAATACCCCTAAACTGAAGTTAGGCATTTCATATACACTGTGCAAATCTGGACTAGGATAATCAGAATGTCTTTATTTATATATTCCATTTTTATAGTCACCAATCTCAGTTAATGACTCTGGGTAGCTTACAGTTTAAAAAAGATATTACAATCAAAATAAGATTTTTTTTTGAAAGAATAGAAACAATAGAAATATCTAAAATAAATATATATAGCAACTGAGATACTCAACAAATTAGCAACGTAGTAAGTAAACTTGCTTGCGACTTTATTTCTCTCCAGCACCCCCTACACACACACACACACACAAACACACACGTTTAGCCACATAAGTATCTCGTCCTATCAGTGTATATATTTGTAACTCATAATTGTTCTCCATGTATCTGATGAAGTAGATGTAAACCATGAAATTTTATGGCAAAGAATTAGTCTTTGAAGTATCTGTTATTTTTACTGTAATAGATTAACAGGGGCATGCCTCTGGAAATTAACTAGCTAGAAATTTAATGGAGAACTGAGGAGCAATATCCCTGTCTATTGCAAAAGAGCTAACAAATTCCAGGCTTCTGTGAAGAGCCATAGAAAAATTTACATGCCTAGAGAAAATAAGATGAACTGGAGAAGGTGCAGATTCACACGGGGAAAAATTAGATGATTTCATTGCAGACTGGATACTCACAGGAACATAAGCGGTTTCTTGCAAGATCAGACCCCAGCCCATCTAGCCCAACAGTCTATATTCACAGTGGCCAACCAACTGCATGAATAAGCCCACTTGTGTAGGAGAAGTGTAGGAGAAATTTAGAAGATGACAGATGTCCTTCCAAAGCAAACACATTATCATCCAGACTAATAGCAGTTGAACCTTCATGAACTGGTCCAAGCGTTTTCTGAACCTAGTATGATGTCTCATAATACCAAATTCTAAAACTGAATTACACATTGTGTGAAAAAAAAATCTTTTTGTCTCTCCTGATTCAGTTCTAAAGTTGAATTACATCTTATGTGGGAGGGAAATTCCATTTATCTTCCCTGATTCAATTTCACTGTGCGGCTTCAAGTTCTAGTATTTTGAGAAAAGGAAAATAGCTTCTTGTTGTTCACTTCACCTACACTTAGATTTTAAATGATTTGGCATTAGGCCCTTAAATTTAAAACAAAGACAAAACAAAAGAAACCACTAACCTGGTTTTGGCAAAACTATCTGACTTTTTAACATAGTTAGGACTGGCTCACGTGACTTCAACAGGGAACCAGAGCAACATTATCTTTAGAGAAGCCACTGAAGTATGGGGCATTCTGCGGTCCTAAGCTGCATTGCTACAGAACTTGGAACATTCAAATCAAGTAAGATAATTGCTTTCAGAAGGAAAATATTTTATGTTAGCCATGCATAGTTCCAATCTCTTGCATTTGCTTAATCCAATAATAGAAATTGTAAAAGTATTACTAATAATAAACTGATTAAATAGTCCAGAAGAGCAATATTTATTTATTGTTACATTTATTTGCTATCCATCTCACAGTTCGAGGTAACTCTAAGCAGCTTACAATGGGATAAAATATGCAAATAGCAAAACAATTATAAATATAAAAATAGATTAAAATTATAAAAACCAACTAAAAACCCTGGGTTTGAAGTGAAGAGGTGATGGTGCTTTCTCGATTACTGCACCAACCACCTCCAGCCAACAGCTTCTCCTTCAGGACTCCAAGCCAATGGGCATAGCCAAGATTTGAGGCTTTTCCTGAAGGTTAAAAATGAGGGGCAGATCTCACCTCTTGTGACAAGATTTTCCAAAGGGTGGGGACTGTGACAGAAAAGGTTCTTCTCCTGGATCCCACCAGCCAAAATTCCTTGACTCATGGTATCCACAGTAGGTCCCATCTAGCAGCAGAAGTGGGGCAGCCCAATCTCATTGGGGAAAGACAGTTCCACAGATAACCTGGACTCATGCCATAAAGGGCTTTAAAGGTGATAACCAATACCTTGAATAGTATCTGGAAGCAGATCAGCAGCAAGTGCAATTTGTGTAACAGTGGTGTTACATGTGGCTCCAAAACAGTGAATGTGCCACTGCATTCTGGACAAATTCCAGCTTCCAAATACTTTTCAAGGGAGTCCCATGTAAATCATGTTGCAGTAATCCAAGCAGGAGATGACCTGGGTGTGAGTGACTGAGCACACTGAATATTATAAGCATTGGAGTCAGTGGTGGGATTCAAATTTTTTTACTACCGGTTCTATGGGCATGGCTTGGTGGGTGTGGCTATGCAGTCGGCCAATAAGAGGTGGTATTTGCTGTGGTCAGCCAATCAGAAGTGGTATTTGCCGGTTCTCCAAATTATTGCTACCAGTTCTACGGAACCTGTCGGAACTGGCTGAATAGCACCTCTGATTGGAGTTCCATGCACTGTTACTGCTACAGGTATTAGGTTCAAATTAAAAACTATGGGAACAAATTTAAAATGGTTGTTTTGTATGGTGGTCCTTTCTCCCCGTTATAAAATTCAGCTTTTGCATATATTCTCTTAAACAGATCAGAGTACATGCATTTTTCTTTCAAAAATGTCAATAAGAAAACTGAACTGTTTGTTTTTAATAGAATGGACAAAAGTTGAAAGGGTTTTTTGGATTACAAAGATTAAATTCTTTTCTCCATAAACATAGTACTTTCACAAGAAGCTGTGAAAACAGTATTAAATGTATTCAAATTGGCTTTACAGTAACACAGAATCACTATACTTGCAACCAACTTTCATTAAAGTTTTACTGATTTTATCACATAAATTGCCTGGATGCTACCTAAGGCAATCCCTTTTAAAGTCACTTGATAC
>JANHJO010002168.1:155247-166103 GCA_032468235.1 Pseudoxyrhopus heterurus | reverse complement strand
GCCAACCTTTCTGATCGACAAGCTCAGCGTCTTACCCACTGAGCCACCGTGTCCCCTCAAGGCAGCTTACAAGTATATAAAAAACACCATATAAAAGAAATAAAAATAAAATAACCCCCATCCACCCTACCCCGGTGACAACACATATACCATAAAAAAAGTCATAACAATAATTATTTTAGTAATCCGTATTATCGAAATCTTTTTGCTAATAGCTCTTCCGTATCGAAGATATGGTTGCAATATCATTCCATCGAATAATCTTTCCACATGGCTACTGTTCGTTAGTACTGAACTCAGCAATGTTCCTAAAAAATATGAACCCCAATACATACATTAATTTCAGGTTCGGAAAAGCCTGCAGTTTACGAACGCACCGTTTAATCCCTCGCGGTTCTTACTGCATAGTCAACTCCATAAAAATACAGCGCGTTGTTAAAAAAAAAAAAAGCTGGAGTGCAAGACTGCATCTATTCTTGTCATTTAAGTAGAGGTAGCACTCATATACATCCTCGAAAATAAATTACAATCTAGACATTCAGCTTCGGCGGCCACCACTCAATCAGAAAACCCTTTAAAGATAGCGCGGAGCCGCCACGCTCCAGTCCAGTCGTCCTTCCTGGGACCCAGAAGGCACTGCGTTTAGGGGCCTCTTTATTCCCCTTCCGTAGCCGGATCTTTCGGGGGAACTGAATGGAAGAAGTCCTTTAGCATATTAGAATCGCTACGATTAAAAAAAAAGTTTTGAAAAACTGGTTCACGGCGGATTTCACGTTTCATCTGTTTTAGAACACAATTAGGAATGTAACTAAGAAGCGATTCCGTTTCCATGGTTACTTTTTTTTTAATTCCTCTTTCTGCCCCGGACTTTTAGGATTCAGCTTTTAAAAGATTTATCTTCTGGGCCTAATTATATATTGGCTATCTTGTTTTGGATGAATGTGAGTTGTGTAAGCTGCTTCGAAAAGACAATTACTTTTAAAGGTAGAAATAACGTTTCCCGCCACTGGACCTCGAGTTTTGGCGGCTTCATGGATATTGTTTTGACAAGAGCAGGAAGTAGCTTTGATTGGCTTTCTTCGGCAACTCTTCCGGGTTTAGCCCACAGTTTGAATGTTTAGCGATCGCCTTTCCAGGTACTATATGCGGCGTTGTGTTATTTTTGAGGTCAACTAAGATGGCACTGATAACAAATAAAAATAGGCAAGGGTTTTGATAAATATTAGAGAAGTGAAGTAAAAGAATTTGAAAAAAAAATCATTAAGTTTGCTTTTTCTAGCGCTCTACAGTCTGCTAGAATCCCGAATGATCCTCAAACGATTTTTTAAAATACATATTAACTACTGACGAATATATATATAGCAGCCGTACATCTCAAACGCTTTAAACTTTAAAACAGGCGATATTTTAAACACGCCTCTTTATGAGGCCCTAACGTCGCTCAAAATGGCGTCACGTCCTATTTCCCATCCCCTCCCCTTTTTCAGCCTAACGTTACTATGGAAACAAAAACTCTCTTTCCCGCCTCGCCAGTCAGCGACCGTCTCACAATTATAGTGCGCGTGCGCAATAACGGCGCACTCTATTTAAGGACTGTAACCCGCATGCGCTCAATGACAGTTTTTTTTTCGTTGGTGAAAGGATGTCGCGCTACAGCCGTTATGCCGGAGGTATGTTATGCGAGTTCAAGCGCGGTGCGAGGAAGGTCTGTATCTATTCTCCGTATCAGGCGGTGTAGTTTCACTTTTTTGACGACACCAAGCTGTATCGATAATCATGTTAAGGCCCGGTTTAGGAAATGACCCGGCGCCATTTTGCACATGTTATACTCGCTGGATGTACCGAGGCGAACTTCCTTCGAGTTGGAATTGCTAAGCCTAAAGGCGTAAATACGCTGCTGGTTTGCTTGAGGAACATTTTAGTGGAGGCGGGCATGCACTTGATGGTTTCATTGATTTTTTTTTCTCCCTTTATTTTGTTAATACTACTACCGGTGTACGGGTAAAATGGAGGCGGTGCTAAAGATGGCGGCGCCCGTGATCGGCGGGGCAGAAAGACGGTGGGGGAAACGGCGGCATCGGGCGAGCTTGCAACGGAGTAGCCGCGTGTGCGTCCACCGCCAAGCGGTGATGGCCTAGTGCGCACGCGCGCGACGGAGCATGAGTGCCGCTATGCCTGCTTGGCCTTGTGATTCCCGGGCCCGAGTGGGTGGAGTAGTTGGCTGGAGCGCCGGGTGTGAGCGGAGGCAGCTACTTCTGCTTTTTTGTGGAAATAAAGCCAATGCACGGCGAATAAACTGCTGTAAAATAGACTGCGGTGATCACAAAAGCTAAAAAATAAACCACCACTACTGTGTCCAGTATGCTAAGAAACACTTTACAGAAAGCAGATAACATGGTTAAATTCATCTGGAAGACTTCTTGTAAGAAAACGGTCCTCAACTATAGTGGAACTTATGCTCCATTCAGCATGTTTGTTCTACTTGAACTAATCTAAAGATGACTTAAAAGTTTGGGAAATCACTGCTTTCTATTTTTGCAGAAACAAAAGTATACGTTGGCAACTTAGGAACAGGTGCTGGTAAAGGAGAACTTGAAAGGGCTTTTAGCTACTATGGACCCTTGCGTACCGTGTGGATTGCACGAAACCCTCCTGGATTTGCATTTGTTGAATTTGAAGACCCAAGGGATGCTGAAGATGCTGTTCGTGGTCTAGATGGAAAGTAAGTAGGAATACAAATTTTATTTGTGAAATAACTTCTATTTTTGTACTGGGCTTAGTATATTGACTGAAATGTTTTGCTGTTGTTAGGGTAATCTGTGGTTCCAGGGTTAGAGTGGAGTTATCAACTGGTATGCCTCGTAGGTCTCGCTATGATAGACCTCCAGCACGACGACCATTTGATCCTAATGATAGATGTTATGAATGTGGCGAGAAAGGTCATTATGCTTATGATTGTCATCGCTATAGTCGTCGGAGAAGAAGCAGGTATGTATGGATACGAGTAATTTGTTTTTAAGTTGTATGTAGTTTTGGTTAAAATAAAATAAAGCACATTTTTTTAAAAAGTTTAATTATATGGGTATGTTAACGTTTGTTTATATTTTGTATTAAAATGTTAATATGTTAATAATCAACCTGGTCAAAACCTTTCAGGTTTCTTCGTTTGAGTCAGTCGCCTTGATTCAGAATGTCACGAGCCTTATGATTTCATGCTGAGGCGCCTTGCAAATCCGACAATTAAGATCCTCCTAGACCTTGAGGTGATCAGCATAAGAGGCCAGATCCCCTCGAGCCATCTACACCTAGCTTCATATTCTTTAAAGGGCAGAAAAATTGAGACGGTGATCGCCGTGTAACAGTAAATTTGGCTTTCAATTGGGCCCCCCTCCGGTTTAAAAAGAGGAACACCAGATTGACCACATTCCCACCTAGAAAAATCTTCTTGCGTCAATCAAGCCTCACCTGGCTCATTTGGCTGTCAGTTTGATCGTCGTTAGATTGAAGAAAACACCTAGATGCAGCGATCGGCTATAGATACTTCTAGATCGTCTAGATCTGCTAGACCTTGGGCCAAAGAGGGTCGACCTGCAAACTTGCAAGGTTTATTTTAAATACACATTACAGTGTTTTATTTTATTATGTAATTCTAAATGTTATACATTTTAACAATTTTATTAGGTAGTAAAAATACTCAAGACAAATAGGCCCTGAATTTTTCAACTGACGGACACTAATTTTTAGATAGCTGATGTTTTGGCTTCAGCGAGGGCCCACATGCTAATTGTTGAATATGTAATCTAACTTTTTTTCCTCTAACTAAAATTAGGTCACGATCTCGGTCTCATTCAAGGTCCAGAGGAAGAAGGTATTCTCGCTCACGCAGCCGTAGTCGTGGCAGGAGGTAAGCATTTACATATGTGGAACAGTCTAACTTTAGTAGGCAAAGAATAGTATAACTAAATCTTATTTCCATTTAGATCCAGATCTATCTCAGCTCGCAGATCTAGATCTTTGTCTCCTCGCAGATCCAGATCTGTATCGCCACGTAGATCCCGTTCAGGTTCTTTAAAGAGATCAAGGTAATTTGGCTAATATTTATAATGATTGTAAAATAGGCAGTTCTTAAGTTTTTGAATTCTGCAATGTTCTATGTGTGTAAATCAGGTTAACAGCTGTCAGTATTGTGAATTTTATGTGTATAGTACAGGGAGTCCTCAACTTACAACCATTCATTTAGTGACTAAAGTTACAATAGCACTGAAAAAAGGGAATTATGACTCTTTCATACTTAATGACCATTGTAGCACTCCCGTGGTCAAAATTTGGATGCTTGGTAATTGACTCATTTATGATCCAGTGTCCTGGGGTCTTGTGATCAGAAAGTTTGGGCTCAATTGTCATAGGTTGAGGACTCTACCTGTAGTGGTTGATCTTTTTGCATCTTGTGCAAAATTCATTTGTTAAGGATTAAGTCATTTATGCAGTATTAGGATGAATTTCTGGCTCAGCCAAGTGATGTCTGCTTTTGGAGTAGTTTGGCTGGTGATTAAGAATGCTCACTTTATGTAGCTCATGCTGGCTTTCCTGCTTTGAGTGCTCTTACTTCACTGAACTATACTATTCTTCAGATTGCTTATAATGAGAGTGAATTGGCAGGTACTCTGGAGATCAGTAGCATCCATTGCCACATTGAGAGATCACTCGGCATCAGTAGGTGTAGGCAACACTAGCATCCAGTGGTGTGAGAAGCCTCTCCACTGATACAATTAAAAGTGATGGAGCATAAAAATGAGCATTAGTTGAAAAATTCCATCACTAGTTGAACCTGTCACTCAAGAAAACAAGCCATATGGAGCTTTGCAACTAGACTCACCCAGTGAGATCTGTTGTGACAGAGTGAGGAGAATCAAATATTTTTTTGTTGCCAAATGACTTCTTGTGGGGGAAAACACCATATACAGAGTTATAGATTTGGAGTCTTAAAATTTGCAGTTTCCTGCTGTTTTAAACTAAAAGGAACCCCTGGAAAATAGTTGCCTGTATATTATAGCTGCCTCTCTAGAATCTTACTTTAATGGCATATTTCTATTTACCCAAGTAGTAATCTGGAATAATCACATTTTTTATCCTATGTGAATATTCAGAAACTGGAACACTCTAGTATTGAATTCCCTTTTTTTTTTATCCAGGTCTCGATCAAGATCCAGGTCGAGGTCGAGGTCCATTTCACGGCCCAGAAGCAGGTAAACTTCCATTTGTGGACATTCAAAGCAACAATTAAATGCGAAATTTGCTCTGGGTAGCTAATCCTGAACCACTGCTAGAAAGTTTAGCTTAATTGGAAATAACAGATTCTTTGTTTATTTTGCTATATTTGAAAAAAAAATGGCCTTTTTTTGGTATATGTGCATATGCACACAATTTATAGTAAGACAACTTTATTATGAACTTTGTATTTGTGGAGTGTCGTTTTGGTTCCAAATATTTGATATAGAAACAGTTGCAAAACGTTTACTATCAGATCAAACCTGCATTTTGTAAAATAGGACTCGACTGTAAAGTAAATTAGTATGTTAATCAAGATTAATTGGTATTTCAACAGCCGCTCTAAATCACGATCACCATCTTTAAAGAGAAGGTAAGTTGAGTCTATAGGTTGAATTATATTGTTACATTTAACTTAAAAAAAGCAATTTATAATGGTCTCTGCATAGATCTGTGGAGAATACAGAATATTGTATTATGAGGTTCTTCATCTAACTCAGAGGTATCAAACCCGATCGCATCGCAGGCCATAGCATTATGTATCGGGATTGTTTTTGCCTTTGAGGGGCACGGCTGGGGAAGGCCCGCGTGTTTGACACCCCTGATCTACTAAAAAAAAAATTATAGATATATAACAATAACATTTTGCAAGTTTTATTAGTGTGAATTAGTATTCAGAGCCTCACTCCAAAATAGGAAGTTCTTACAAATATTAAATCATTGAGCACATTATCTTGATTGTTTTAATGGACAATAAACTTAAATGGCTCATAGTCAGACTGAGAAGGTATAGAGGTATACTGGCCCTGAATAAACTTTGTGAGTAAGTCTGCTATAGTGCAGAATAATCAAATCTATGTTTTGAATGACAGTTATCCAAGCAAAATAAATCTAGATGTTTAATCCAAATTAGAAATGTATTTAAAAGCATTTTACTTGATTTAATCTTCAGTCTTGCTTTTTCAGTTTTGATATGAGCCATTTATATCCATTCTCCATTAATTCACGGTAAGTATGCTGCTTCTTGAATGCTTTGAAAGCTTGGCAATACTTTCTTGTGGGAAAGGGGGGGGTGCATGAATTGTGGAAATTTTGTTTGGTACTTCACATTAAAAATTACATGGTTTCTACTCGATTTCTAACATGTTCTTTCACAAGAATAACCCAAATAATTTAAGCATTAGGATTAAATTTATTATTGCCCTAGATGTAGTAATGGGCCTGATTATAACACTAATCCATTAATCTAGTCAAACGTTTTATTAAATTAACTTCTTGTGACTTGATTTCTCCTCCCCTTTTTTATTTATTTTTGTTTCTAGTCGTTCGCCATCGGGAAGCCCTCGAAGAAGTATCAGTCCTGAAAGACTGGATTAGAATGGCAAAGAACGTGTTAGGAAAAGTATTGTTTACGTAATTTTAAGGGATTTCTTTATTGAAAAATATAAGGATTTAGTTCGCTGAAGAAAATCTTTTCTAGGGTTAATGCAGCAAGGATCTGGATCTTTTAGTAAAATCTGTAAAAGCTGCTACAGTAGACTATAGTGCACAATTTCTTGTATGTAACAACATCCTATGATCTGAAAAGTGTCTTTTTATGGGCACGTGAAATAAAATGTGTTTCTAACTTTGCTATAATGTTATTTGCTTCTGTTAATATTTCAAGTGCATGTTAAAAGCAAACTCCAAATAGATACCTTAGTGTTTTATCCAAATGCTGTGCAAGGATATATTAACTTGTTACTACTAAGCTGCCTGCAGAAGACTTATGTAGTTTAGGCACAATCCTAATGACTTGAAATAGTGTATCAAGGAAGCTGCTTGTCTGATTTTGTAATATAAATAGATTGATTTGATCTGTTAATTCATACTGCAGGATACTATTGTGTCTTATCCTAGGCACAGTTAACTATTTAAAGACAAGCCCAAGATAAATTCAGATGGCAACTTGGCTCCAGTTTGGAATTATTTAACGAAGTACTTGTTCTCTGTCAGATAAGGTATCTTGAGATTTGGGCAAGAGCAGTATTATTGTTCTTCAAAACAAAATATTAAGATACAGTTGTATTAGATCTAGTCCCTTGTACAGAATTCAGTGAGAATTTTTGCTGTTATCTGTCAAAATGGCAAGGAATTTATTAAAGCAGTTAAACACTGCTTTTACAGAAAAAACATAGGCTTAAGTATTATTCCACATTTTTATTTTTTTCATGAAATTCAGTATGAAGTTGGTGCCTCTCATCCCTAAATTAACCTTGTAAAATAAATGGAATAAGAAAGTGATTGATCCAAAATCACTCAGTGAGATTCTATGGCTAAGGGAAAACTTAAATCTGAGTCTGATCTAGTCTTACACACTGTACCACACACTTAGCCTCTTATATGAGGAATAAAACCAGACTACTAAAAATCATTTTCTATTACTTGGAAGAAGTTTAAAAACAATTCAAGTAACACTATGCAACATCTTAGTACAGCTATACTGTTTCCCCAGATTGCTTGTATCTGCTTTAAGGAGCAATATATCTCAAAACACCTTTTGGAGTTTAAAAGCAAAATGCTGCATGCCCCTAGTGTCAACATTTTGATTTAAGTATTTCTACAAAGAGACACATGGCTTCAGCTACATTTCATACATTTTTAGGATTCCGGGGATTCTGCAGTAAAAGGCAGGAATTTGCAAGGGCATTAAATAAGTTGCAATGCTTTTAAGGGATGCTGTATAGTTTAATGTTTAGCATGGCTACAGTATCTCCCCAGTTGTCTGATTGCATTTCCTTGCCATTTTTTATAGTCCTTCCTATTGGCCACTGTATTCCTTTAAGCTGAATAAATTATAAAAGGTGAAGTACCCTTCTGTGTTGAGAACAAACTTTTTTTATTGAAATAAAGCTTCTATAGTTACTTTAGCAAATTCATTTCTTTGGTTAATTGCATAGACTATTTTAGCTTTGTCCCTAAAAACTGCCATTAATTGAAGACTTAATCTAGCATCTCATACTATGTTCATATAGTGATAGAATATATATTGCCATATCTATTGAGCTATTTTTTTTAATGGGAAAGGGTTCTGCAAATCTCAACTTGAAAAATGAGTTGGTTCATAAATCACTTGAAGTGGGAGAGGTCTAGCTCAGCCTTTCTGATACAAAATCCATGGGGGTCTCACTGTTGATAAATCTGGAGCTCAGTATTGTATGCCAAAATGAACAAATTCAATTTAAAGTGCCAATTTACTAAAATTGGGGAAGGAGATTGGCTTCAGTCAATTTTAAGATTGGCATTGAGACTGAATGCCATTGGTCTTTTTAAGTAGTAGATTCTCTCCCCTCAGCCTTTATATTGAACCCTTATTTCTGGGGGTGTGCCATCTATGAAATATCACCTAAAAGATTAGAGATTATTGTGGAAATAGTCTGGCCTAATCATACAATGATGGCTGGAATTTGATATGCTTTTATTTTATAAGATTCATTAATTGCAAATATTCTAATGAAAAATCAGTCTCAAGCCCCTTTAAGCATGCTAGGTAATGTTACCTAGCATATCTAATCACCATATGAACTGTATTCAATCAATCAATGAATCAGAATTTATTGGTCAAGTGTGATTGGACACACAAGGAATTTGTCTTTGGTGTATTCCGTTTACAAGTAGAAAATTAAGCCACATTAAGAACTATTTTTTTTACCTTAACTACCTTAAAGAAAAAAAAATGAATTGGTGAGAAATACCGTTATAATATCACTGTTCCTAATTATCCCAGGATAGATTGTGTGGAAAACAGTTCTAAGCTGTTAAATGGCAAGCAAATTGTATATACTGTAGTATTGAGCTGTTTTGAGCTGACTTACATACACCTAACCATGAAATCTAGCAGTGCATAAGGAAAAATGCAACCAATCAGAACTGTTATCAGTATATTCACATTACATCTTTGGCTCTGCCTCTTCCTAAGTCTGTATGGCACCCTTGTGGTCCCAGAAAATGGTTGAAATAAAGAGATGATGACATAATGTTAACCATTTGAACTATCCAGACTGCTCAACAGTAGTATTCCATATTTGGAATCTTAAATTCTGGAATAGTGGAAATTGCACTGTCAAATAACTATGACCAGATTATTATATCTCAGTAATACCTGCATTGTCAAGGAACACTGCCACAGGTCACCTTAATGAAAGTCTTCATGATTTTTAAATTAGGACTTCACTGCTTATTTACAAGGTGTGATATGATTATCTCTATAAAAGAGAAGTGTGGGGGGTGCCTTAAAATGGCTACCGTACAGCACAGTGGACTTGCCATGGTAACAGCTTCACAGTACCCCACAAGGGGGCTCCCTCTCAGCCCTCCAAGGAAACTGCAGATAGAGATGATAATGTTCAATTTGTTGAGTGAACTTAAATTCTGGTACTTTTCTACTATGAAGTGGGGACGTCTCCAAATACTACCTTTTTAATGGTTTTCTTTGATGAAATTTGTGCTATAATTAGGATATTCAGAATCTGTTTTAATCACTTAAAATATTTTTGCAAAATTAACTTGTAGCAAGATTTAATTTAAAGATACAGAGAACTTGAAACATGTTGTGGTATTGTATTCATCTCCTGGGTACAGCAGGACATCTGGAAAATTAGGCTATAAAGAAAAAAAAACACTTTAGGTGGAAGAACCATACTTGTACCCAATTATCTGTATTTAAAAACAGCTTCAGAATACTTGTGATCAGAGCTCAGAAGTTTTTCCAATCTTTATATTCTTGTCTGAAATGAAAAAAAATTCCTACGATTGGAATATTTGTAATCTTTCAAAACCTGATTTTTTACATTTTATATAACAAACATGAATTGCATGGAAAGATTGGCTAAATGGACACATTTAATGGATAAGTGCTTGATGGCTATCTAGTTTACTATCTGGTGATTGAATTTGTTGGCATTAAGAGCTAGTCAAGATATAGAGAAATGATATGATTCTCCTTTGAAGGTTGTATCAAATTTCAACTGCAGGGATCACTTTTAATGCAATTTAAAATTGGGAGGAGTAGCATATAAAGATAATTCTATTATATAACAATGTAAGATTTCTCTTAGCTCCAAACTGAATAATACTTTGTTTAATCTATAGCTCGACCAATTATACCCCAATGGCAAAGGTTTCACTATATTGGGGTCCAAGACTATTATGTATTGTCTTCTAACATCTAAGAAAATGTACCTGATTCATGGCATTTGGCCAGTTTTGTGTTTCAATGCAGAAACCAGAATGCTTGAAGTACACATGGCCCTCTTTACCCTTTAGAGTCCCATCCAGGAAATTTCCTGTATAAAACTGAACGCCAGGTTGAGTTGTATAAACTTCTATCATTCGGCCACTAGGAGGATGATAAGCTCTGAAAAAAGACAGTAGATGGTTACTAAATGATCTTTTCCATATATTCCTACTTGCAGAAACTCCATTTGTCTTTTGATAAAATGTTAAACTTTTTAAATATAAATGTTAATTGCCTTGTTAATTGCGAAGTCGTGTCCGACCCATCGCGACCCCATGGACAACGTTCCTCCAGGCCTTCCTGTCCTCTACCA
>JANHJO010002168.1:141768-155147 GCA_032468235.1 Pseudoxyrhopus heterurus | reverse complement strand
CCAACTTTTGCACTCTCCTCCTTCACCCGCATCAAGAGGCTCTTCAGTTCCTCTTCGCTTTCTGCCATTAGAGTGGTTAATTGCCTTAGTCTTAGTTAAACTTCTATTTTGGGGGGAATAAAATGAGGTCACTCCCTCATACCTCAGCTTTAGACAAAGATGTGCTAATTCAAATAAAAGAAGTCAACCTTTAAAATGTAATCTATGAACCTTATATAAGATTGCAACCTTAGATTTGTTGCCACAAACATTGCCATTTTACATAAATTTTAAGAAATCAAAGTAAGAACTAAATTTTCTTCAAAAATACAGCTGTATCTCTGTTCATTATTTTAAATAAATGATGTGATAGTATCGCTTTATACTGCACTGGTGATACCACACTTGGAATACTGTGTCTAGTTTCAATTGCCACAATACAAAAAAGATGCTGAGATCCTGGAAAGTGCAGAGAAGAGCAACAAAGACCATAAAGAGCCTTGAGGCTAAATAGTACAATGAATGGTTGAGGGAGCTAGGTATGCCTAGTCTACCAAAGAGAAGGATTAGCAGGGACGTAACTATCTTCCAGTACTTCAGGAGCTGTCACAGAGAAAAGGGGATTGACTTACTCTCCAAAACACCAGACAAGTAATTGGTGGAAGCTTGTTAGAGATACTAGAAGTAAGAAATGTTCTGACAGTCCAATCAGTGGAATAGCTTGCCTCTTGGAGCTGTGGGTGTTCCAACACTAGAGGTTTTCAAAAACAGACTGAAGAAATATTTGAGTGATAAAAAAAGGCTGCTCCCTTCAGCAGGGAGGTGGACTAGAAAACCTCTGAGGACCCTTCCAGCCTATGATTCTTACGTTCTATTTAAATAATCTAAGCAGGCCAAAATTGCCATTATAAAGTAGATATGAATCTCGTCATACACAAACAGAATCAAATGAGAGTTACTCTCTCAAGATCAGTTGAGAGCCTTATTTATATAATCCTTAGTTTTATTGTGAAAATATGAGCAAAATCCTGAATCATTTTAAAAGTAAGTGCTTTAACACATTCCAAATCATCGTAATCAAAAGAACTGAAATAAGAATAAACAATACCCATTTCCGACCTTCCAATCCTCGATTTCAAAAAATCCATATTCTAAAGGGAAATGAAGCAGGTTCCTCAGTAGAATTGCCATGTTTGTATGTAAAGGGGGGGGGGGAATGCCTCAAAGTACAAAAGCCTTGCATAGCACTTCTTGGCACTCCTTAAAACAGCAGCATCTTTTCCTGAGGTTCATGTGCTGGCTGCTGTTCAATAGCAGGAAAAGTGAATTTGGTTTAAGGAATTCAGGCTGGATCCACATGCAACCTCCAAGATACCTTTCCCCCTTGAAATCCAAAGCTGTGCAGCTCTCTATTGCTTAGCTATGTTACAGTACATTTACAGCATTCTCTGTCCAACCAACAGAAGCAAATTATGTTGTAATATGACAGAGCTATCACTGTGATGATAATTTCAATGTGGACCAGAATAATGTCAGACTCGGCTCTTGATAAATTTAACATCTGGTTCAGAATAGTCATTTTATCACATAAAGTCATAGTGGTGATTATAGCAAATATAGGATTTATGATTTTGCTGACTTCTATCAGGTAAAAATAATTCTTCTAACCTCTGATAACCTTGTTGGCTTTCTGACAGTAAAATTAATCCTCATGACTATTTGCTGTATTGTTGACTTCCCTTTTTTCCTTTGCAGGTGGGGACTCTAATTTGAATGAATTTAAATTGGCATTTAGTAGTATTTTTTAATAAAAAACAATATATTAATAATCAAAAAAGAAAAGCATAAAGCAAAGTTAGAGTGAAACTTTCACAACTATCACATATAGAGAATAAATGAATTAAACCAAATGTTTACCTGGCACAGAAATGTGGTTCTTTTTTCTGGACCAAGCAAAAGTTGTGATCAAATCCATTCAGCTGAAACTTCTGCAAATGTTTCCCAAGTTCTTTAGGTTTTCGCAGGTCAAAGGGCGTATCCTGCACTGGTGTGATCTTCCCTGATTGGCGAGAAGAGAACAAGTCAAAAGAGGATATAAAGGAACTGAAATATTCAGGTGTATAATTGTGATTATAAAAACATGAAAGGACATGAAACAAAAATACAGTGACTGTTGGCTTTTCACAGTTGCTACTGTTAAAACAATAATCCCTGTACTAAATACACTAATGTGCACTGTGATTTTAAAAAACATTAGCTTCCTAAAAATTATTTTCAGCAAGTACTTCCACATCACAGAGTTTTCACTCATTCCAGCTCTAATCCCTAAACCACTCCCAAAATAGTTTGAAATCAATCTTCAGTTCTCTTTATTTCTGCCAGCCTCAGAGAGTCAGTTTGGTCTAGTGGTTAAGGCACTAGGCTAGAAACCAGGAGACCATGAATTCTATTCTGCCTTAAACATGAAAGTCAGTTGGGTGACTTTAGGCCAGTCACTCTTTCTCAGCCCACCCTACCTCATAGGATTGTTGTGGAGAAAATAGGATAAGAGAGTAGTAGTATGTAAATTCACCACCTTGAGTTATTTATAGAAGTAATAAAGGTAGCATATGAATAAATATCACTGAGAACAGGCAGGAGTTATCTTGAACCAATTAGTTCTAGCTGACTTATATAGTTAAAAAAAAGCTTAGTACAAAGTGTCCTATCCTCTTGATCCATCACAATTCTTAAAGTAATAATAGCCAGTCATCCCTACTCCAGACATAGAAAAAATAAGAATTTGCTGGCAGACAGAATCTTCTACATTATCAGGACCTGAGTGCATTTGTCATGTTAATTATGTGAGAAGGTAATCATTCCTTCTGTTTCTCTGTCTCAAAAAACTCCACTGCTAGATATGCTGCTGGAAAATTAGCGTGGTATGGGCTAGTAGGAGCTTTGCACAGTAGCTCTAACCAAGTTTAGGTTACTGTAGGTGAGAGGAGAAATAAAGAGAAAAAAATACCTGCTTGAATCCAGAGACTAGATAGTTCAGTGAGGCAAAAATGTAATACACAGTTCTTACATAAGCAGTAAAAATCAAGAAGGGACAGATTGTTTTAAAACATGTATTGGGAAACATGTTGATGAAGATTCTCGGTCATCCAGGTACAATTGTCTGGAAGTTGAATCATAGCAACTGGACTTATTTTCTTGTTGGCTTGAAATGTTTCACTGTTTCTCCAAGTAGTTTCTTCAGTCTAAGCAAGTTGGTTAGGGGGAATCTGAACAAACCTATATGAACCTATTCCCCCTAAACAAATTCCTATATGAACCTATTCCCCCTAAACAAATTCCTGAAGAAGATACTTAGATAAGCAGCAAAACCTTTTTTAAAAAAATAAGAAAATAAGTCTAGTTGCCATAATTCAACTTCCAGACATGTATTTGGAAACTATCATAACCAGAATCTGAGTGAGAAGGATCAAGTTGCCAATAAAATTGCCTGCTTTCCATAAACATACTTCAGGTGGAACAGATGTTGAGTTAGGGCTTGCTTCACCTAAGAGATGGGAAACAAGATGAAGCAAGAGCAAAGCCCATTTGGAAATAAATTATACATAAACATCCACACTGTAAAAATGAGCTTTGCTCATTTTACAAAAATCTTGCTTCAACCCTTAAAACACAGTCGTGTCAGAGGAATGGGAAGTCCTCATCCCTACGTAGCACAAAGACAGCTACCTCTTTTGAAATCTGAAAAGAGTAGGTACTGCAAATGCACCTAAACCTTGGTCTTTAGAACAATATACTTCAAAGGCATGAGTGGTGTACAAATAAAAAATCAGTAATGCCATTGTTTCCCATTAAAAGATTTTAAGTAAGTCTGAGATCCCAGAGATCCATTGCAAATCATATTCATTGGAATAGATGTACCATAATCTGTACTGGCAACTACAGTAGAACCTCTGGTCACGACCATAATTCATTCCATAACTTTGGTTGCAACCCAATTTGGTCCAAATCTAATTTTGGAAATTTGGCGCTTATAAAAAAAATAGTGTGGAAGGGGAAATCGGCCGTGAAAAAAAAACGTGAATTTTTTGGTGGGAACCTGATTTGGTCGTGGTCAGAAGTGTTTGTGACCAGAGGTTCTACTGTATATTGTCCATTGTGGCCTTCTCTCAAAACACCATTGCACCTGTTGTCAGATTTACTTTTAAAATGAACTGAACTTCTGGCATAGCATTCCCAACCTGATACACCTGTTTTAGATTATCCTCCCCATTGGGCTTCAAAGGAGTTACAGTTCCCCTCATGTACAGTATGTGGGGAAACAGAGTCAACCAGCACATTCATTCTGAGTATTAAGATATAGAAATGGCAAGTTGAAAAACTAGAAGGGGTGAGAAGAGTTTATGGTATTTGTTTTGAAAAGGAAAACTGCTGAATATCTACCCATCTGGGAACCAAAGATTGCATTCCTAGTTTTGCAGATCCACAGCAAGCTGTTTTCTAATTTCTGTAACACTACAATAAATTTAATAGTCATTATTTCAACAATTCCACCATAATTCCAGTTTGGCATATTATATAAACTGTTAAATGGTAATTTGGAAGCAGCTTAAATTTATAAGAAGCCCAATATTTTTCTCCTTATAATACAGCTTCACCTTTAAAGACACTCAGATTAACCAACCTGTTGGAATCAGAGTTTCATCCAGTGGCAAGTAACAATCTGCCTCTATGGTAAATTCATGGTCATAGATATTGGATGAACCCTGAGTTATGAAAACAAAAAATACTATAATACTAGATAAAGATAATATATTGATATTGTTCTGACATGGATCTCATTTTTAATATATTTTTTATTATGAAGTTTGTTACAATGGTACAATCTGATACAATTTAAACCTAAAAAGAAAAAGGGAAAAAAATAAAATAAAGAAAAATATGTTACTTCCAACCTTCATCACAGAAGTATAGACAGATTTAGTAACTCTTCACCCCCTATAACAGTGCTTCCCAAGCTTTTTCTTTCATTACCCAAAACCACTTATAAGAAAGTGTTATCAAACTTGGAGGACCAGACATAAGTCCCTTCCTTCAGCACCAGAATAATTTCAAATGGTTGCTGAATGGCCACAACTGGGGACCATTTGTATTATAAAAATAATATAATTGATATTTATGTCATTACAACAAATTACCATTGGGAATTTCATCTTTTTTCATCTGAATAGGAATTTGTTGGGAGTGTTTTGAATATATTTTTGTACACATTGCAGTCTTTAAGACAATTTACATGTATAGTTTTCAAATTTGCTTCACAGCCAAATTCAAAATAGAAAATTTAAAATGTAAAAGTTGAATTTTGTCCAACTTGGGATGTTTCCCCCCAAAAAAGTAGATCCCCAAAGGATCTATTTTCATGCTTTAAGATCAATAGATGCTACAAACTCCTTAGTTACAGTAGTACAGGGGTGTCAAACACGTGACCCGCGCAGGTCACACCCACACTGGCTCCACAAGGGCAAAAACAATCCCTATACATTATGATATGGCCCGCGATGGAATCAGGTTTGACTGACATCCCTGCTGTAGTAGATTTCAGCAGAGACATGAAAAATAACTCTATATAGACAAGGGCTTCAGCGCTTAAAAGAAATGTAGGACTTGTCTCTTTTGTTCTTGCAAACATCAATAATGATTATGAAACTCACTTACCTGACCTCCAAGATTGAAGTAAGCGTGATTTGTTAGATTGACTGGTGTAGTCTTACTAGTTTGAGCTCTGTAATTAATTGTTAACTCTCCATCCTTGAGTGTATATGATATCCACACTTTCAGCTCACCAGGATATCCCTCTTCACCATCTGGACTTATCCTGAAAAAGCGGACACCATCCGGCAGGATTTCAGGGAACCAGATAACCTAAAATACAATTTGATGAGCTTAAAGAATAAATAAATCTACTTTGATTGGACCAGTTTTCAAATACTGCCCAACTGTGTTCAGATTTCAAGAATTTCCAATCCGCAAGAAATTATAGTTCTAACATAACTGAAGGCATCACATTGGGGAAAGCTGTGGTATTTGTACAGACACCTGTGTGAAGATCTTGAAAGAGATTACTTATTCTAAATATAGGTCTTGAGATTTATACTCAATTGTTTTCTACTCTTAGACAATGCAATAGCCTATAATAGATGAAGTCTTCCCCATCAGAGGACAAATCCCGTGGACAAATCCAGTTCATGAAGGCAATTTTCTAAACAAAAACTTTTAAAGCAAGGTGGAACATAAAGAGGTCTACAAACATATTGAGAAATGCATATCCTTTAAACGTACTAAATTATACAAGATAGATAATTTAATGTATTTAATTAACGGTTGTTTTTAATATATAACAATAGTGGCCTCAATTTTTTAAGTATTACAAACATTTGACTCAACTAGGAATTAACAGGAGAACTAAAGGTAAACGATTTTCAAAATGTTAGCAATATTTGTTTTTAGTAAGAAACAAAATAAAACTATCAGTTATATTATCAGATAAAAAGCATACTGTGATTAGAATATATATAGAAAAAAATATATGTGCTGGAGCAGTTGATCATACAAACAATGAGGGAGGGGGCCAATACTAGATCTACTCTTAAGTAGTGCTCAAGATTTAGAACATAGAATAATAGAGTGATGAAAGAAATATATATACTCAAACATATTGGAAATTAAATTAAATTAAATTAAATTGACCTTCAGAGAAGCAATAACCTAAACAAAAAAAGCATAATGTATTCATAAATTTAGGAAAATGGCCCCAAAATGAGACTGCATGATTGAGTAGCACTATAAAGAAAGCTATGAAACCCAAGAAAAAAATGATAATCAATTTTTTCTTGGGCTTCATAGCTTTCTTTACTTTTCTTCATTAGGACTGGTCATTCATTTTAAGAAATGAAAGACCTGTCCTCATGAAGTAAACAAAAATGAGTATAAACTCTGGTAAAAGAAATACAAAACAAGTTGAGCTTCTGTTCTCAGGAAGGGTACTAGGTGAAATGAACGATATAGTACTGACAAGAGAAGAAGGTTTTACTAATAAAATCTTAGATTTTCAATTACCCAGTCACTTAAGGTGATATGATGTAGAAATGAGATGAATAAATAAATGAAATAAATAAACTGGCCTTTCATAAAGTCCGTTATCAAAGACTTCTCAATGAATATAAGAACTACGGAACAAAAGGACAGGGATAAGCAACTGGCCAAAGAATAGAAGAGTAAGACAGGAGTAAATGGGGATACTGGGATTCCACCCCCACAAATTTCACCCCACAAATTGCTGCTGCTCTTGGCAAGATTCTAAGAACAAAAGCCCCCTTTGCTATTCAAACATAAGGGTAGAGAAGTTGCTTTTGCTCAGTTCTTTAACCCACTGGCCATCATAGACTTCCTTTGTTAGAAATGGAAGAGTTTAGAGTACATGTCAATTTTGTGTATTTTGATCAAAATGATTTGTAGGAACTTGTATTGCTAGAGTTGCCTGTATACACTGGTATCTGGCACCATTGCCTAACAAAGTAAAATCCAGCTTGATTATTCCACACAATGAAAAAAAATAACAGAATAATACCATCTATCTAATTTATCATTAATTTCACTAGCAGATCTACCTTGTCAAACCCTTTGACTCCTCCATGCAAACTGTTGGAGCCGTCATTGATGGCCAGCTGGTATTCATGTCCTTCCATTGTAAATTTCCCTTTGGCAATTCTATTAGCAACCCTTCCAATGGCAGCTCCAAAATAGGGGTGCTTGCTGAGGTATCCTAAGAAACAGAATAAAAGAGAGCAGGATAATATACATTTTAGAATTTAGTGTAAAGCTAATCAGAATCAAAAACCTGCTGAGAGCATTCTTTCCTTTGTGTGTTACCCAATAAATCTTAATTGAGCAATATCTTATGAAAGAAGGTACTTCTTTATTAAGATTTCTGTTTATTTCAATGGAGGTGCCAATGCCATGTCTGTAAAGAGCTCTGTGCACAGAACTTCTACATTGAAGTACCTATTGGATTGTATACTGGCAGCATTTGATAACCTTAGCAATTTTAAGCCATGTGGCTTCAACTCCCAGAATTCTTCAGCCAGTATTTTGGCTAGGGAATTCTGGGAGTTGAACTCCATACAGCTTAAGGCTTTCAAGATTGAGAAACCTGCTGTCTGGTAATATAATGTATTGTAGTGTTGAGTTCAGATCCACATACGGTACTTGGGCCAGCCACTCTTTTCCAGCTTAATTTAGCACCCTTCTGTAAAAAAAAATAGGGCAAACATAGAAGTACATGTTTTTGACAAATGGCAGCCGTATACTATATATAAACATAAGTCAAAGAAGTGACAAGAAAAAATATAAATTATTAAAAAAGCACATTTTCATTTACCCAAGTTTGTTTTGAAGGTTTTTTTTAAAATTGATTGTCTTCCGTTCTCCAGAACTGATTCCAGTGGTGTTGGTGGAGGGGGAGAGATCACTCCGTAGGCCCCTTCTTTGTGGAATACTACAGAGTTGTATTCTATCCCCTCACCTTTTCAACAGATACCTGAAACTGCTAGATGAGGTCCTTTGCTGATTTGGGGCTTGGTATCATCTGTCTGTTGATGATGCCCAATTATATATTGCAACCCCAGCTGGCCAAGGAAACTCTTCAGGTTTTGTCCTAATGCCTGGAGACTGCGTGTGTTTGGAATGTAGAAGTGTGGGAGTGAAGGTAGGCCCATGTAACACCTCTGCTTCATGAACTGCACTGGTTTCCAATTTTCTTCCAGGTGTGATGCATGGTGATAGTATGAGGCCTGGTTACTTGAGGGACTATCCCAGGGGTGTCAAATTGGCGGCCCACAGGCTGGATGAGTCATATGCAGACCATGCCCCCCCAGCTCCGCGAAGGGAAAAAACATTGGAATGGCCGCGGTGAGTTTGACACCCATGAACTATCCCATCTTCCATAGTGTCTGCACAGTCATTTTAGTCTAGCAGTGTAGTCTACCAGAACACTCTGGGTTCTATTGATTAAAAAATGCCATCTATCATCTTCTCTGTGATATTGCCTGGCCACAACCCAAATTTGTTGGGAGTCACATGAGATATCAGTCATAATCATAGGAAGTTCCAGACTGTGAATCTAATTGAAGATTAACAACAACAACAATATCTTTTTGTGATAAGCTGTTTTATGAAACCATATCAGAACTAAAAATGATAAAAATAAATGCTGTCTACAAGGTTAACATTATGTTTAAGCATTTGAACTATCTCTTTGAAAATGTCCTTTTATGTATTAATTATAAATAATGCTAGGGTACGGTAATTTTAAGAACAGTAATGAGCACTTTTTCTGCATTAAACTCACTTTGGGGCATAATAAACAGTGAAATTTCTTCCTTTTTACATGATAAGGAACAAAAATATATTTGTTAATCATTGTGAAAGAATGCAACTGCCTTTCTTGCAATAGAAAACCATAGTTGCTACAAAACAGTTATTGCAAAAGAAAGATTATCAAAATACAATTCTGTTTCTAGTAGTGTAATTATGTTAATCTGGTTCAAAAAAAGCAATCTAATTGGGTCTTAAAGGCTAACTACATGATTCTGGCATATGCTTTTATGGACTACTTCCATCAAATATGATTAATGAATCTTATTATCATAAATGTTTCATTTTTTATGGTCCACAAAAAAATATTTACCTTGGTATTTAGCTTTTTATGGACGTAGTCACTAAAACTCCCAACAGCAGTTAGCCAATACATGTTTCAGCCTTTACTAGGCTCTGAAACATTCCCATTTCCAACACACAATATGGGAACTGCTGACTGAAAACCACATACTTCCAGGATGGGCAGAATTACTACAGCTGTCCAAGTGTATTAGGTTATAATTTCCATGTTACCCAACCAGTGTTAATGCAATTGACTGTGGTGGATGGGGTCAATGGGGGTTGTAGTCAATATAATTGGAGATAATTGATTTGGAGAAGACTATCATATTTCTGCAAACTTTGATTTCCTTCTCTAATTTTCAAGCTTAGGATAGTTAGAATGCAAAGGGAAACAGCATTTATCAGCTAAAGGTATCAGGGAAGCCTTTTTATCTTCCTATAAAAAGGGAAAAACTCTTGTGAAAATTATAGTTAATTAAAAGAGCTGGACTGGACTGTAATTTGTGAACTGAACTCCTCATCCATAGGGAAGTTGTTGACTCAGAAGAACTCAGCTTTTATGCAAATTGTTCTCTCCATATAGTCTTTGTAGTAAATTAACGTGACAGTATATGTACCACCTGTTGTAGATGGGACTTCAACTAAACTTCAAGGTTTTCCTGTCACTACATTTTAAATTGGGGCAGTTGCCACTCTAAGCTTGCAGGAACCAAAATGTAAAACTAGTGGCTGGCTTTGATTTCATATATCAATTTCCTCAAATCACATATTGAATTGAATACCTTATTTGGCCAAGTATGATTAGATACAGTAGGAATTTGTCTCCGATGCAGAAGCTCTCAGTGTACATGCAAAGCAATAGAATAATGACAATCATAATAATACCAATAAAAGGAAGGCATAAGAAGTATAATAAGGATAAATAATAATGCTACAGCCATACTACTTGGGTAAAAACACATTAACATTAGACACTACTATGAGAATTAGGTATTCAGCAGAAAGATAGTCTGAGGGAAAAACCTGTCCCTGTGTCCAAATGTCTACGAAGATTCTCAGTCGTCCAGGCCTTTGGGTAGTTTTCAAAAGGAACTGAAGAAGCTTCTTGGATAAAAAGTGATATGTCTTCAACAAAAACAAAGAAAATCCAGCTGCCTTTTGAAAAAGCACCTTTGGGACATCCCTGTGTCTAGTTGTTTTGCCCTGCAATGCGCTGTAGCACCATCCCAAAAGGAGGAGTTGAATCAGTTTATGTCCAAGATATGAGGAGTCTGGAGGTATCTTCTCAGCCCCACTTCTGACCTGTGCAATACACAGGTGTTCTATGATTGGAATTATTCTTTCTGCAGTCTTAACTTTCTGTTGGAGTCTGTGCCATATGGCAACTACTCGAATTAATGTGGCATACACTGCCTCAGGTAAGCCTGAAAAAATTGTTAAAGAGCAGCACATATCAGAGAGACAACCAGCAGTGGCACACTTCTATTCTATATTCTATATTCTATATTCTATATTCTATATTCCTATTCTATTCTATTCTATTCTATTCTATTCTATTCTATTCTATTCTATTCTATTCTATTCTATTCTATTCTATTCTTAATCTACTATTAAACCTTAGCCGGTTGCCTGAATGTGGCTTAATAGAGAAGCTTAATAGAGAAGAGAGAGCTGTGTAAGGGGAAGCATTCAATTTCTCAATTATGTTATACATGCTTATGAAACTAAGCACAAAGAAACCACAGCTGTATGTTCCTTAAATTTGTGAAGTCAAACATTTCAAAACAAGAACTTTAGTGCTTGAATTAATCATGTGTGAGGTAAGAACAGTCTGAGGGCTGAGTTCCTTCCATAAATGAAAACAAATTCAATTAGGCAGCTACTTGTGAAAAATCTTCAATGATTTAAATGCAATGAGAATGAAATGTAACTGAAATGTACCTAAAATATAACTGAAAAGATCAGGATTCCCTGTTTTGTTTCATTCCTCTTTCCACTTTGACTTATATCTAGTATTCAAGCACGCTTGACTCAATTTTATGAGTTCCCTTCCCCCCATAAAAATAACTTTGATCACATCTACTGCAATATATATCTAGTAGGCTGCAAATTCTACCTATGCCTCTACAGATAGGTGGAACTTTCTCTTGGAAATTAAGTGTCACTGGTTCTACAGAAACTGCTAAAATTTGTGTCCCAGGCCTCCTCTTGGTTTAGGTCTTTAGGAGAAACCTCAAAAAAGCACATTAATGAGGTAACTGAAAGCAGATTAGAATTCCCCTTTGCAAATAATCTTACAAAGTTCAACCAAACCCACCTTCCAAATGATCAAAGCCTAGAACAATGTCTGAAAACTTTCCGTCTCTGTCTTTAGTCTTCAAGGAGGTGATTATGCAGCCTAAGGATATGATTTCCACTTTGACTGTGTCGGATGTGAGCAGGAATTTTTCCACGGTTCCTCCGCCAAGAGGCAATTCACCAAAGGCTTCTTTCTTCACCTCAAGCATTGTTTCTTCCTCTTTGCGCTAGACGTCGGTCAGCAGCTAGTACCGGGAAGGGGAAATGAGACGGACGTGGGGCAAACGGATTTCGTCCACAATCAACCATCCATCAGCTGATGTGAAGAGACAAGAAAACTCGCTTTATTGGACTTGCAGCCGACGGGGATGCATGCAGAAGCAAGTTTTCTGAAGGTTGCTAAACTATGTTCCAAGGACGTTTCTACAGAATTCCACAACCTACGCTCGGTTATTTAGCGCAAATTCACTTAATTCCCCGAGATTTCCTCCAGAGTAAACAGAAAGAGAACAATCCGAACACCACGATCCCTTTGTTTTCACCGAAACGTTCACACCCCTCTCTCCTACGCGTCTGCAATGCAAAATATAAAATTCGAAAACTAATACGTACGTATTCGCAGAGGCGAGAATTCAACTACAAGGTGGAGAGCGGAAAAACCGAGAGAATGTCGCGATAAAAACTGAAGCATTGCGAGTTGGAACTCGTAGTTCCTTCGGATTGCTGCGTTGAAGCCCGGTCTGTTCAGATGGGGGAAAAACGGTATTTTGAAAGTAGAATAAAATAGTTAATGCGTGTTTAGTACGCGAAAGAAGGATATCGATCATGTAGCACAGTTACTGAGTGCGAAATTAAACATTTTTTTTATATTTCATTATAGGGTCTTTATGTATGGGACTGCATTTATCGGGAGTGAAAGGGTTATTTTAATTTTTTGAATTCCAAAAAATTCAAACAGCTCTTCTGTCTGATGTCCGGACATTCCGGATCTTCAACCAATATTTGCACTCATTCAGTCATGTGATCAAGGAGGAGAAAACTAAGAAAAAATAAGTGTGATGATGATGAAGAGGATATGTTATTAAGTCTGTATCAATTCTTAGCTATATACAGCATCTTAGCTATATATAGCAGATGGATTTTCTGGATTTATTTATAAATAAATAAAATGAATATGCTTTGTGATAAAATGACCAACTGGGCCAAACAGTAGTCAAAGGGTCTTGATCACAACAGTCTATTTTAAATATAGTATATAGAAATTTGGATTTAACGCACTAAATTGACATGGCATAAGGAAACTTATGATCAAAGTTTCCTAACAGACAGGAAGCAGCAGGTGAAGCTAGGCAAAATCACATCAGATACCTGTACAATTAGCACAGGAG
>JANHJO010002168.1:127010-139292 GCA_032468235.1 Pseudoxyrhopus heterurus | reverse complement strand
ATTACATGTACACACACACACACACAAGGGGGGGGGCGATAATAACAGCACGCCTGGCCGCGCTTCCATTGAACGGGATCGCGATATCAGGTTCGGAGACGCAGAACAGAACCTACATAGCGAAAAAAAAGAGGGGGAGGTCTTTATATTCTGGGCGTGATAAGCGTTCCAGATCTCCACTAGCATTTTGAGGCGCTTCTGAGAAGCTTCCCTTCCAGCCAATCACGATGTGCAATCTAAGATTCGGCCCTATCTTGGGGAGGGGCCTTTACCGGTCCTCCTCCGCGTTGCTGCGATTTGTGTGGGTAAACGTGCGTCGCTGCGGTGTGGTCTTGTCTTTTATCCTGCCGGGGCATCTCTCTCTGGCAGGCCTTACTTTACCGAGCTTTTCGCTTCTTTTTTTTTTTTTCTTCCTTTCGCGCGCCAATTGTGCGCCCTGCACACGCATCCCTTCGCCAAAGACGCCGCCATGTCTTCCCCGTCCTCTGGGGAACAGTATGAGGAGGAGGAGGACGGCGCGTACGAGAGCCAGGCCAAGCGGCTGAAACCCAGCGCCGCTGCCGAAGAGGGGGAGATCGAGTATGGGGCAGAGGAGGGCGAGAGCCGCCGGGAAAAGGCCGCCCCTCGCGCGGGGGGCTTCTCCGGAGGGGTAAGGAAAGCTCCGCGGCGCCCCATCTGTTTTTTTGTTCCCGTCGTTCACAGGCTGGGCAGAGGGATAGAGGCAGACGTCCAGGACGGGTTTACTCCGGTGCCGCCTCGGGGGTCTCCGCCCCAAGTAGGGGAGAGCGGGGTGATGTTGGTGTTCGTTGAAGAGCTTGTGGATATCCTGGCCAGGGATTTAACGCATCTGCAAAGGGCTAGTTATTGTTTTTTTTTTAAAAGACAACCTAGCTTCCCCCCGCCCAATAAGCCGTGTATTGTCGGTGGAAGTCTTAAGTATATTCCATCTTGATTTTTGAGAATCCAGAGAGGCTTTCTTTCCAAATTATCCTTGGGCTAAGCATATTTACAAGCCGAGCCTATTTAAATCCTTTTCGGTCTCTTGGCATCCCAGAAATTGGGAACTTGCATGATGCATAAATGAAATGTTTACTATCGCTTTCAAATTTTAGGGAGATGAAAGTTGCGGTTTTTCTTTGTTCCGACAACTAATCCTGGACCCTCAGTATATCATCTTCTGCCGTGTTTGTTTTCCTTCCCTTATTCATCTCGAGAAGGGAAGAGGGTTGGGAATTGGAAGCGGATAACTGTTGCAGTCCTTTCCCCTTTATTATTGAGTTATACCGTATTTTCAGTCTTCTAACTAAGCTTTGTACTAGGGTTGTGGGATTCTGTGCTCTTGTGGGATGGGAGAATAATAGATTAGGACAAGAATATATTACAGTCGTCTGGGATTCTTCATCTTTTCCTGAAGTATTGTACAGAGTATATATTTGTTTTGTCTGTATATACGTCATACTTATAAATAAATCAGTGATAATACTGCTTACAGCAGAGACATTCAAGCCAGTGGCTCAGATGAGCTACAACTGTGGCTATGCAGAACAATTCAACTTCAAAATGCATTATATTCTAACCATACTGTTTTGGCTTTAAAGTACAGTATTGGAAGTGTTCTGAGCCAAGAAACAGACAGTTCAGCATGTTTGACCTTGGTAAATACCTGAAGTAATTGGGATCATGTTAGAATTCTCCAAGTGATATTGGCTATTTCAGGTTTCAAATTAGGCATTTCAACTGCAAAATATTTTGCAATCAATTTTATCTAAGCCATGGTCTACAATAAGTTTGTTCTGTTCATCATTCTGACATATGTTTCTTTTTTATCCATGAGTTACTGATTGAACTACAGTTAGCTTGAATTCTCACAACTTACTTGGTCCTCATTATCTTGTTTAGACTACAGAATTTATCACTTTTCATTTTTACAATTTTTCACTCAAAGTAAAACAGGTCCTAATTTGGTATTTGGAGGGCAGTCAACAAGAGAAAGATCTAGTTGGAAAATGGTCCAGATCTATTCAAGAAACGGAGGATAGGATAGGGAATTAATTTAATGCCTCATTGTCAGAAATGGCCTTCTTATTGAGCTATATGCACTAGCCTGAATCATAGAATTGCAGGGTACAGTATTTGTATATTATTCAAGCAATAACTGAATAGGACAAATCACCAAGTAAATTTTAAACATGTACAATATTGTTATAGTGAAGAAACTGCAGGGGTCGACAAGTATATGTTAACTGCATAATTCCACACATAAGCAAAAGTCATGCTGTTTTGCCCATCCTGCAGATACAGTACACAGGTAGTCCTCGACTTACAACTGTTCATTTAGTGACCATTCAAAGTTACGACGACACTGAAAAAAGTGACTTATGACTGTTTTTCACATTTATGAATGTTGCAGCATTCCCTGTGGTTACATGATCAAAATCCAGATGCTTGGCAAGTAGTTCATATTTATGACGGCTGCAGTGTTCCAGGATCACATGATCCCCTTTTGCGATCTGACAAGCAAAGTCAAGTGGGGACTTCAGGTTCACTTAACAACTGTATTACTAACTTAACAAATGTGATTCACTTAGCAACTGGCAAGAAAAGGCGTAAAATGGAGCAAACTCACTTAACAAATGTTTCACTTAGCGACATAAATTTTGGCCTCAATTGCGGTCATAACTCGAGGACTACCTATAATTAGGCAAGCATTTATAATAAGAGCAGCAGTGTCTGAAAGCATAAACCTGTTGATGTAAATTTATTTCTTACATATGTAAAATTGTTTAACTGTGTAATTTAGTAGATAGTAATGAAATACGTAATAAATAATTCAAATGATTTTGATTCCAAAACTAATTATTTGAAAATTAATTAAAATTAATATAGTTTATCTACAATAAGCATTATTTCTATTCATTTCTTTTGTTGAGCAAATGCAGCTAATAAAATAACTCTATCCATGGCTTATTTAGTACGTTATCTGAACCAATATTTCTAGTTTCAGAGAACAAATCTCAAACTAATTCAATATTATTTCTTGGCTTGAAATGTACATATTTTAAACAAATATAATTTCTCTCACATTTAGATTTTAAAGAATAAAAATGTATTGAAAACTATTTTCATAAGAGTTGGGTCCATGAATAGTTCTATTCTAAAGACAGCTATCTTCTAACTTATTTTTTAATTTTTTAATTTAATATATATGAATATTTTAATTAAACTTCTGCTAACATCTTAATTTTATAAATACATTGTTTCATAAAAGTGGGAAATATATTACAATCAAATCACCCATTTTATTTTTGGTGCTAGACTTCCAGGCACTAATAATTTAAGTTGGTCAAGGGGATACTATTGTAAACATAATCTTTGAATAAGAAATGCAGAGAAGTGTCATCTTTGAATGGCTCCCGTTATCTGTTTAGATTCTGGCTGTATTCTAGCAATTACAATGTATTAATTTCCTGTGTCTTTCACAACGTTGTTGTTCTCTCCAGATAATATTAAAATAATCTATAGTTAATTGTAATTGTTAAACTGGAAAAGTAATAATAACCTTACGTTTGTTGGAATCTAAAGTTGTGGTTTAAAATTGGCTTTCATACCATAGTTTCTTCCCTTCCCTTCTCTATTTTCCTTTTAATGTTCACAAGGACATTTAGAATTACCATTACTTGTGAAAAAGGCAAGTCTTAAAGTATCCAACATTCAAGCTACAGCTTGAGAAAAATTTACTGTTATAACAAGTAAATTTAGACATATTATTTTATATTTAGATTATAAATAGATGTGGTTAAACATGTAAGTAGTTTGTAACTTCATAGTTCACAATATTATATTTCTTATAATAAGATTTAAAAAGAAACTTAAAATGCTTTTATTAGGATGCTGGAGGCAGTCATCACAAAGTTTCCGTTTCTCCTGTGGTCCATGTCCGTGGTCTTTGTGAGTCAGTTGTGGAGGCAGACCTTGTGGAAGCTCTTGAAAAATTTGGGACCATATGGTATGTTTAATGATTTTTTTAAAAAAGTTATGTGAATAGGAACTGCATTTTTCTGTGGCTGTATTTATATTAAAGTCTAAGACAATTTTTTATGTCTTGATGAAATGATCTACTTCATAGCTCAAGCTGTTAAATAGAGTTCATCACATTTATAGCATAACATTATCCACAGACCAGGTCAATAGTTTTGAATGATGAAGCTATGATTAATGATTTCTAAACAATGTACAAAATCAAGGCATGTTTGGATATAATGTAAAACTGTGGAACTTTTAAGCTATTGAATTATTTTTCTAAACTGAATAAAGAACAATACTGTATGTTTAGGAGGATTCTTCATATTCTGAATGTTGAACCCGTCTGATTCATGTCCATTGATCCTTGTCCCCAGACATGTGCAAATTTTCTCAGATTAGTGAAAAATGTACATGACAAACTGTGTGAAATAATTTAGACATGTTTTATATATACGTTGTTTTTTATAAATATGTTTCATAGCAGCTAATTAAAAATAGAACATATGAAATTGTTGATCATCAAAATTTTAATAGGCTATTTATAGTTAGAGTTATTTGAAAGGTATAATTTAAATTTAATAGTTTTTGTTATACTCAGAGTTGTCATTGACTTAAGAAATGAAATTGCCTTTTTTGTACATTTGGCAGTAAGAATTTTATATTAAGTTATATAAGTTTTGCTTTAGTTTAATTGCTAAATTAAATTATGATAACTAATTAGTTGTTTTGATGCTTTTTTCCTGTAGTTATGTGATGATGATGCCATTTAAACGCCAAGCTTTGGTAGAATTTGAGGATATTGAAAGTGCCAAAAAGTGTGTTACTTTTGCAGCAGATGAGCCAGTATACATAGCAGGACAACAAGCATTTTTCAATTATTCTACAAGCAAAAGAATAACTCGTCCAGGAAACACTGATGACCCATCTGGTGGGAACAAAGTTCTGCTGTTATCAATTCAGAATCCTTTATATCCAATTACTGTGGTATGTCTGTTTTACAGCATAAATCTCAAATTCTTGGTGCTTTATATTCCCCTATACTATGCTTGCTTGTGGCAAGCTTGTGCTTCCCTGCCTACTTTTACATTGGTAAGATCTCAGATTGTTCCTTCTGGTTCATATTGAATGTAAAGGCATCTTCATATATATGCATGTGTTCTTTTCATATATTTTGTTGTGTAAAACTGGGAAAGTATTGTCTCATTTATGCAGCAACACTGTTACTTTGGTTATAGAAAATTATTTGGCTGAACTATAAAATTAGCAATTAGTCCTTTTTTTGCCTGTGTTATACTTTTTCCAAGTCACTTAAGCAATACATAGCTTATGGAGAAAGAGATAGTGATGAAATGGTTTCCTGTTTAGCTGCGCCTTGTAATATATTATTTATTAGAGTTCTTAGTATCTTATGCTTTTCTATATTCAGATTTCATTTCCTGTTTTTTTAGTTACTTTTGAGATTCTGTCCTCTAATTTTAGTAGTCTTAATGAATCTCGAATGGTTTTAAGTTTCTGTAAGTAATTTTTTCTTTCTACAAAAGTCAAAGCTAAATGATTTAAAAGTAAATATTTAATACATGTTTAGTATGGAAAGCTGTTTTTCATTTTGTCTTATCTTCCTTCTCATGGAAATGAACATACTGTATGTGACTCAGAATTAAACTGTGGAGTCTTTGATGTTTTTTGAACCTGGTTGTTTACTGGCAGACATTTCATTACCCAACTAGATAACATCATCAAGGCGATGATGTTATCTAGTCAGGTAATGAAATCTCTGCAGGCAAACAAGCGAGCTCAGAATGCACTGAAGACTGCACACTTCTTTCTCATTACTGGATTCATTGTCTGTTATGATTGAAAGTATGTAAGTTCCATACATCAATAAATAACTGCATTTCTATATAGGAAGCATGAGGATGAAAAACTATATTATGTAATCCCATTTTAACATTATTTAAAATGAATAACTATGAACCGTAGCTTTCTTGTGTAAAGTGAAGGACACAATTATGATATGTAAAGTGAGAACAGTTGTGGAGAGATTTCTCAGGGGGTCAGGACAGTCTACTTTTGGAAGCAGAGTTTTGTTTAATTTGATTCAGTTCTCATAATACTATAAATATATTCAGTATAAATGTATATATTTTTAACATATTGCCACTTAGATCTTGTAACTTTTTCAAGAACAGTCCTGTAATCTCTTTGTTCCCATAACCCATGTCAAAACAAGGTCCCGATAGGGTGTATCATACTGGAGGTGATTAACGGACTGGGATAAGACCCCACTTCCTCTCCATATGCATCTTGCTCCTTTCCTTGCCATCTTTATTATTTTTAAAGTAAATTTTAATGTTAATATTTATTATTTTAATGTTTTAAAATTTTATCTTGTTGCTTTTATTTGTTGTAAGGTGACTAGAGCTGTAGGTGAGATTGGCGGCATATTAAATAAATAAACAAACAAGCAAATAAATAGTGATAAAGTCATAATAGATTAGTTCAATGTTTTTCAGCATAATTTGGAAGGGAAACAATTATTTTCCCCTCATTTTATTCTCTTCTACTATATAAATGGTACAAATATTGGGCATACTAACTTTGCATACTTAGTGCAGCATGCAAAATATTTGAAGTCTATATAGTGAATCTGAATTTAAACTTTCTTTTCTGAATTGCATTACAGTATTTTGTCAGAATGGCTTTTTAATAGTTGTATATATTTTTATATGAACATTTTGAATAATCTTGTAAGATAAAACAGTTGCTTTGTTTTGTAGGATGTCTTGTATACAGTATGCAATCCTGTTGGGAAAGTACAACGTATTGTCATATTCAAGAGAAATGGAATACAAGCCATGGTTGAATATCCTTTTATTACTCTTCTAATACAAGAGCAATTTGTAGCTCAATGTTGAACTGTGGAGTCCTTGGTGCTTTCTGAGCTTGGTTCTCCTATTGCAGATGTTTTGTTACCCAATTTTATTAGTGTATTGTTACGCTATAGCATAGGAGCTTACCAGAAAGCTTATTTGTTTGTTTATTCTGCATTTATATTTATGCAACCATTAAATTAGAATAACTCGCAGTAGTTTACAGACAAGTGCCAACCCCAATGTAAATTACAGTCCAAAGATGTTTTTTCAAAAGACAACTGAACTTTCTTGGTGTTTGAACTGAACTGAAGCTTCTTGGATGAAAAGTGAAATGTTTTCAAAGAAAAAAAAAACAAGAAAATATAGTTGCCTTTTGGAAAAGCATCTTTGGGACAACCATGACCTGGATGAATAATCTCTGTAGACATAAATAACTGCCATAAATTATTCCTTGAATTCTCTGTAGAACAGTTTTATTTTGATATCTACTGGCAGTGAGATAGAGATGGATCTGGGCCTTTGGAGGCCTGAATAAGTAGAGACTTTCCTCAGGAAAGTACTACGACTTTCCTCAAATTTGTCTCCAAGTATATCCAATTACTCCAAGTATAAAATAAGAAAGAGAGGACTTCAGGAATATAGGGCTTGATTAGATTTTTTTTCTGCAATCTTAAAATCTAATTAAAATTAAATAAAAAAACATACATTTAAAACAGAGTTATGAATTCTGAAATGGGAAGAAGCACTGACTATAGCTCTTAATTTGTTCATAAAGAAACAAAAGAAAACCACTCCAGACTTTCTCCTTTAGCAATATAATGTAGGCTGAAAGTCATTTCATTCTTGGTATTGATAACAACTGAGACTATTTAACCCTGGCAATCAACAAGAAATCTACCAGCAAGTCTAGATTTACTGTTGTCAGGCACCTCAATTAAATGGATTCTGAGTGATTTCTAGCACAGCTACAGACTTCTTTTTTGAAATATTTATAAACACTTTATTTTAAAGACTAACTAAAGATCCTTAACATGTCTTATGTTTGAATCTGTTCTTTGTGCTCAGAAAGCAAAAGCTGCACTCAATGGAGCGGATATATATGCAGGATGCTGTACATTAAAAATTGAATATGCAAGGGTAAAGTTTATATCTTCTTAAACCTCTCTATTTTCTAGAAGAAAAAGCAATGATTAAAATTCACTGTTTTGCTTGTATCTTAACAGCCAACGCGACTTAATGTAATTCGAAATGACAATGATAGTTGGGATTACACTAAGCCATATCTGGGCAGACGAGGTAAGTGTTTGGGTAATTGTATCTACCATATACATATATATATACACAAATATACAGAGAGTTTCTTTAATTCAGTAGTCTTTCAAGCCAAATATTGCTGGTGGAACTTTTGTTAAAGATTTATAATCCTGGAAAAGAATAACTTTCAACATTAGTGTCCCCTGGTGATATACTGAATTGTTTAGGCCAAGAAGGAACCCATACATGCAAGCATGTTTGCAGTACAAGGATTTGCATTTCTCCAAGCAGCTCTCACTCTTTGGAGGAGAGGACACTGATGCAGACTTTTCCTTACAAACTACAAACTTGCACACTGCTTCTCCATGGAAAGGAATTTTCCCATATGGTGGACAAGGCATTAAGAAGGATAGAGGACTCCAGCAGGCTGACTCTACACTTCATCATGCACCACATCGGCATCATCAAATGGCCCTCTGAAAAATCTCAGACTTGCAATTCACCTTGACTGCATACTGCATGCATCATCACCACAAGCATGTCAAGAAGGATACTTACAATACTTCTGATTTCATGTCATGAATACCATGGTAGACTGTACCCATTATAATCAGCTTGCATATGGTTCCAATCTTATATCCCTAGAACAAAACAGTATAATATGGAAGATTCGAAGTCTTGTTTCTCTCCTGTACATTGTGGTAATTGTTTTGGTTGTATGTAAGATAGGTTTTCCAATGTAAATGTTGTCTAAAGGATCATAACTAAAAAAAATTGAAATTTTGCAGCAACCTGTCAGGCAAGTTTCTCAGGTTTCACTACATTACCCAAAGTATATTTCAGTTTTTTAAAACTGCAAAACTTAACAGGGATGTTGGTTGCATCAGTAAAAGAACCTGCATGAAAATGTAAACAAATCTTATTCTGTACTTCTCTGTAATTTCTAATGATGTGTATAATTTGCTGTGTATACTTTTTGAAAATTTAGGCATTAATGGCAGAAAGTTGGGAAACTTATCAAGGTAGAGTATTTAGCAAATTTTGAACATGAAACAAGATTTGACTTTTTAATAATTACCACATGGTTGGATTTTTTTAGGTATTTTGACTGTGAAAATGTACTATTAATATTAGGCCTTGGCTTGCCTTTTAACTATTATCTAAAAGTTGCATTTTATAGATAGTGCTTTGATTGTGAAATGTACTATTAATATGTAGGCTTTGGAATGAAGAATTAAGTATTTGTAAAAAGTTAATAAGGGGGCTATGCTATTGGTTAGCAGATTATTCAACCACAATGCTATGGTAAAACTTAAACTTTGTTTCGAATTGCCAGATAATGTAACTATTTAAGATACTAAGTTCACACATTAAATTCAGATTCTGTTTAGGGACTGTGGCCTATCCTGGTAAATGAAACTGTGGGAAATAAGAAATCTTTCCTTGAAGGAAAATAACATAGCTGTATCAAAAATTTGATGTTTATTGTGACATTTGACACAACTTTTGTGTGGCTTGTGCCAGGCCTCCCCCACCCCACTCCTTACCTCAGATTCCCTCCGCTTAACCTGTGTTTCTCAGTTAATAGAGTGCTAAGTGATTCAATCATATGATATCTTACTTTATGAGTGCATTGCTTAGTGATGAAATTCAGGTTCCAATTGTGGTCATAAGTTGAAGACTATACGTAGCATTACTTTTAAATTGTAATGGAAAAACCTGCATGTTTTCTGTAGATAAATTATAGCTTTTTATTCTGATAATTTAACAAGAAATAAAAGCTACTGTCTCTATCAATTTTAATGAATCATCAGAGAACATAATGTCAGTAATAAACCAATTGCCAGTGAGTGGGCAACTTCCTCAGTATGGAAAATCAAATCATTTATTTTGGACAGTACTCATCAGTACAATGAGGCAGTACTCACTGAGCTTCTTAATATTCCCTTAGGGGAAGAGTGATAAAAATGTCTCAGAAACAGTTTTAACTTTCTGTGCCTCTCCTCTTCCGAGCCAATGCTTTTGGTTGTATTAATTACTGTATGTTTTGTTACATTGGTATCTTGACCTTATTTCAGAAATACTTAAGACTTCTTTAGCCTTATAATTCTCTGGCAAAGTTGGCTAATCTTGTCTAGGCTTTGAATCTAAGCAGCTTGGTGGGTTAGTTCTGTCATAGGGATCTGTCAGTTTAGACTGGGCTGCAAATCTGAACAAAAAAACTCCCAGAATGTGGCAAGAGGAGACCACTTTCATGTTAACAAGAAAGCTACATGTGCATGAAATCACCAGAAATCAAGCATAACTTGGGAGTTTTTATTTTTTACATTAAGCAGATAATTTTGAATATTTGAACTGGTTTGGCTTATATCTTATGGTGCGACTGGAACTCATGATCTCATGATTTGTGGCCTAATGCCTTAACCACTGGTGCTCTCTTATCAATATCTCAATATCAGTTAAATATTAAACAGGATATTATTAGCAGGCATTTTCCTTATTTCATACTTATTCATCTTTTACCAAAATAAATGAAAGTAATATCCAGGTAAAAGGTTTATAGTTGACATACAAAAATATTCTTCTTCATTTTTGTTTTGAAGACTTTTATCTAGTTTTTTATCTAATGTTTTCATTTTCAACAAGTTGTGGACCTTGGAAACAAACGGTTAACTTTTTATTATCAAAGCTGTTTTGAACCCATAATGATTATAATAGGATAAGTGTAAACACAAATATATTTTCCCATTGAAATAAATACTATCTATCTTTGCTGGATGTTTCTTATTTCTCACAGTTTAGCAATCAGTTAAAATATTGACACTTCAAATTATGTAATAAAACAATCAGCAAATGTTAATGATAAATGCCATTGCAGTAGATGTTTGCTGGTGGCTGCTTTCATCCAGTAGTGTTGACCCCTTGGTTAACTTTATATTCTTGTATAAAATGAAATTTGCTGAAAACTTCTCATTGTTAAAAGTTCTATTTTTATTGGCATTATAATATAGATTGTATAATAATAGTGTAGTGATGTATAGTTCTCTCAGCACTTTCCCATTAATAGCTGTTGATGTATGTTAAAAAAAATTATTATCCTCTCTGTTAACTGATTATGAAACCATGTAATACAGGTTGTTGTTGGATTATGCTGAAACTTCTTGAAAAGAAGCCCTCTTTGAAAATATGTTGCTGTTGAAGCTAATAGTGTGATACAGGTACTGTCCTTCGAAAGTACTGCATTTACAGCTTGATTTTTATGAGAGTAATTGTAGTGTTAAGACACCTGTACAGTTTTCTTAGGTTTAAAATATCAAATCTTTCCACATGCGATTTTAATAACAATATCTATGGTGTCCTAACAATAATTCTGGTATATTTTTGTATTAGAACAAACCAGTCTATCTGACCAAAATACCAAATGTAGAACCTTAAAAATATCTGGTTAACCATACTGTTGGAAATATAATATTTGACTGGTGGACATGTGATCAGATCTAGCAGAGTTGCTGTTAAGCTTTAATCAGAAAATATATTGTTTTAGTTGACAAAATTCCAATATCTTTGAGAGGGTTTTTTATTTAAAAAAATCAATGGTCTCTTATTCTTTAGATAGAGGGAAAGGCCGACAGAGACAAGCTATTTTGGGAGAACATCCCTCATCATTTAGACATGATGGTTATGGTAAGTTTTTTTTTTATGAATTTAATTTCATAAAAATTATTCATAATTCTCTGGGATTTATATTGAAAACACCTGTTTCTGCCATTAGCTGTGTCTTCTGAAAGACACAGAATGAAAGAAATTGCTCTCATTGCTACATAAAAGGGATAATCTTTATTTTTAGGTTAAAGCAGCTGTTCAGTTTGTTACAGTTCCCTGGCTTATGTTTTTATCCATAAATTATAGCCAGTTACCAGGGTTTTAAAGGATAGGGGGTTTTTTAGCTTTCATTTTTCTAAAAAAAAACAATTCTTGGTTGCACATTTTATCACAGTGGAACGCTATTGTGAAAATTAAAAGTAGATAAAGTACAGTGATTACTGGTTTGAATCTCATGGTTTGTGATCTGAGCAGAGGTGGCTCAGTGGTTAGAATGCAGTACTGCAGGCTACTTCTGCTGACTGACTGC